>VDFB02338562.1:0-36967 GCA_007258455.2 Sequoia sempervirens | reverse complement strand
GAAGAACAACAATTGCTATTGGAAAACTTATTAAGGACCCATTATCATGCATTTGTGTGGGACTATCATGAGATGAAGGGATTGGATCCTAAGCTTTGCACTCACAGAATTTATATCAGAGATGATTGCACCCCAATGAGGCAGTCACAAAGAAGAATTAACCCTACACTGAGAGAAATTGTAAAAGGAGAACTGCAAAAGTTGCTAGATACATGATTTATCTAACCCATTTTAGATAGCCAGTGGGTGTCTCCAGTAGTGATTGTTCCTAAAAAAGGAGGGAAATTGTGAGCTTGTGTTGAGTACAGAGAACTTAATACTGCTAACACAAAAAACCATTTTCCCTTACCTTTCATCGATCAAGTTTTGGACTCACTTGCAGGAAAACAATACCTTTCTTTTCTAGATGGATTCAATGGCTACAACCACATCCAAATTGCACCAAAAGACTAGGAGAAAACCACTTTTACTTGTCCATTGGGAACCTATGCCTACTCAGTACTCCCATTTGGCTTATGCAATGCACCTGTAACTTTTTAGAGGGCAGTCATTAGCATATTTTTCAGACATTTCTCATGATTGCATGGAAATTTATATGGATGATTTCACCACCTATGGTGCTGATTTTAATGAAGCATTGGAGAATCTTAGGAAAGTCCTATAGATATGTGAAGATCAAAACCTCTCTTTAAACAATGAAAAGTGTTTCATGATGATGCAAGAAGGTGTAGTTCTTGGACTCTACATCTCTCACAAAGGAATTTAAGTAGATTATGCAAAGATTGAGGTAATAAAAAATCTATCCACACCTAAAAAACATAAGGATGTTAGGAGTTTCTTGGGCCATGCAAGCTATTATACGTGGTTCATCGAGGATTTTAGCAAAATAGCAGCACCATTGTATACCCTCCTCACTAAAAATGCCGAGTTCCAGTGAATTGAAGATTGTGACAAGACATTTTCTGATTTGAAGGTAGCCTTGACTCATGCTCATGTACTAAAAGGACCTAATTGGAATATTCCTTTCCACATCCATACAGATGCATCGGATTATGTCATAGGAGAAGTCTTAGGAAAAAAGAAGCTATTGAAAATTCCATTTATTTGTCAACAAAAATTTGCAAGGAGTTGAATTCAACTATATAGTGACAGAGAAATAAATGTTGGCAGTGATCTATGCCTTGGACAAATTTAGGAACTACATAATAGGCTATCAAATATTTGTACTCACTAATCATGCAACCATTAGATATCTCATGACTAATACCTCTGATCATAGGTAGACTTGCAAGATGGTTATTTTTGATGCAGGAGTTTGACATAACCATTATGGGTACACTAGGGAAGGCCAATGTTGTTGCAGATTTTCTTTCAAGACTGACTACATTAGAAGATAATCAAGCCATAGACAACTCTTTTCCTGATGGGAATATATTCTCCATTAGTGTACAAACACCCTGGTATGCTGACATAGCTAACTATCTAATCACAGGTAGAGTTCCACCTCACTTCTCTCCAAAAGAGAGAAGGGCACTCATTGAAAAATATTTTCCTTTCTCATGGATTGCTGGATATTTGTTTTATACTGGACCAGACCATGTCATGAGAATATGTGTGAGAGAAGATGAGACATATGAAATTTTGCATGCATGCCACAATGAACCATGTGGAAGACATTTTTTAGCCAAAAGGACAACAATGAAGATTTTGAACACGTGATATTACTAGCCAACACTCCACAAGGATGCACGTAGGTATACAATAAAATGTGATAGATGTCAAAGAATGAGCAGACCAACTAGATCTGATGAGATGCCACTTTTCCCTCAGGTAGTAATCACTCCCTTTGACAAGTGGGGTTTGTATTTTGTAGCATTGACCCTCCATCAAATGGTAAGTCTTATATCTTGGTATCCACTGATTATGTAACTAAATGGGTAGAAGTTAAGGACATGAAGCATGCAAGAGATAACAAGGTTGTTGAATTTCTTTATGAAGATATTTTCACAAGGTGTGGAGTTCCAAGAGAGATAGTGACTAATCAAGGGACTCAATTCACATCAACCCTTGTTGCAACACTAGTTAATGAGTACACAATAAGACACAAGATGTCTAATCCTTATCACCCATAGGCCAATGGTCAAGTTGAGGTGACCAATAGAGAAATTGAAGCTATTCTGATCAAAAAAGTATCTATCCACATAAAGGACTGGGCAAACATATTACTGGAAGTTGTTTGGGCCTACAGAACTACTTGAAAAATAAATACATGCTTCACTCCATTTGAGTTGTTGTATGGAAAGACAACCATGATGCTCATTGAATTTGAACATAAGACTCTTAGGATTGTAGTAGATTTGAGGATGGATATCTCTGAGGCACAGAGAGAAATAATCCTATAGCTAAATGCTTTGGATGAGATGAGGAGAGCAGCCTTGTATCACACTGAGGCAGTGCAAAATCAAAGAATCAGATGGCATGATAAATTTATCAAGGACTAGAAATTCCAACCAAGAGACTAGGAATTTCTTTATGATTCTGGATATCAAGACAATGCTAGGAAATATAAGACAAGGTGGCTAGGACCATATGAGGTTGCTAGAGTATTCCCTAATGGTGTTGTTCAGCTCACTACTATTGACCCAGTTAGATTCAAGATGCTTGTCAATGGTCATCGCCTTAGACTATATCACAAGCCGACTTCCAAGGAGGAGTTCCTACAACAATTCACTCAACATGCTGCACCTGAGCTTCCTACAGCTGAAGGAAGTGGACCTAGTGTCCCTCCTTCTGGCTAATTAAGGTATGTACTTGTCATACTAAAGACTTCCACTTCTATGGGAGTCCATTTCTTTGCCCATCTTCCCATCCGCCCATCCATTTCCACCTTTCTCTCTCTTCCATCACATCACTTCATTCCACTCCACTTCATTCCACCTCATTTTCATTAATTGCTCAACTTCTTTCCTAAAAAGGAAAACAATACTTTCTCCACAATATTTGCAACAAATCTTTTACACATTTAGGTATGTGCGCATTAATTGCTATTTATTAATTGTCTTTTAGTGCATTCATTTAACTGTTGTACATTAATATGGATGTTCACCATAGCATGCCATTATTCCCTACCCTTGTCAAATCGTCATTCCACATGTGAGGACACATGCCCAAATTTAGGTTGGGGGGGAGGAAAAAGATGTGAATATTTTTCCCACATGTCAGTCCATGTTGGTCTACATTAGCGAAATTTAAATTGAGCCAATTTGAAATCTGAGTGAGAGATTGGATCGCATGTGTGAAGTGACACCAACTGCCGCCACCATTTCTCCCAATCATAGCTTTCCTTTATTACTCCTTCCTTGCTATTATTGACTCTGTCACAATCTCAAGTTGCAAACAAAAGGTAAAAAGGGAAAATTCAGACGACATTGGCATTGGAAATTTAGCAAGTGTTGCAAGAAGCTGAATTTGGTTTTTAGATGAGAATTGTAGGAAAGAAACCACAGAGTGATCATTTGCTTGCAGACAATGGGAGATGGGTTAATTCGAAATGAACCCATGATGCATGATGCAGGATGCACCCTACCTAGCTAAATTCAGAAACTGTGGCTAGTTAGATTATTTCATGAAGCTAGATGGTTTTGATGAAGGAATTGCACTAGAATTTTCCTAGACATTGTCTGAAGGGAAAGCCACGGTCAAAGGGTTGTAAGTATTGGATACCAAAGAAATAATTGTAGAAGTTATAGGGCTACTTGCCGATGGTAAAGATTACCCTGTTTCCAAAGATGCCATGTCAACCAGGGTCAAATTTATAGAACCAAGTGACCATCCATTGAGAATAGATAAACAGGGTGTGAAGAGAATATCTTTACCCAAGCCATGGAAGAAAATAACTGTTTATGTCATAAAATACATCACCTCTGAAGGTCGCCAATTGAATTTGCATTCCGTGCACTTCAAGCTTTTGAATCATATGAGGCATGAAAGGAGGATGAATTTTCTAAACATGCTATACAACCTTCTTTCAATCATGGTGGCTGAGACTTAGAAAGGTAGGGAAAATTCCGTTTCCCACCATTGTTTGATTAAATTTCTAGTTGAGAAGTATCTGCATGATGTATCTACAATGACCTGGTAAGAATTCATAAAAATTGATCAAATTAGACCTAGGCACTTGCAACCTAGGGTTTTACCTCAACCCCATAAGTCTAGTAGGAGATTGAGCACGACTAAAGCCACTCTTGGTGCTTCAACCTCTAGCGTAGGCCCTAGTGCAAATACTCCTACAATAGAAGAAACCATAGAAATTAGCTCTTCTAGGATATAACACTCAGAAAAAGAAATTTCTACCCCAGATTATGATGATGATGTTCCACTTGGCATCCTAATGAAAACTAGGGCACATAAAAGAGAGGATACAATGAGAAAATGAAAAGCCAAGAAGTAGGCAACAGAAAAAGAAATACCAAGCTCTAGGAAGCAGAAGGCTGACACTGTTCATCCTACAACCAAAGAAAAACATGAGAGCCCTCCCAAAAAATCAAGACCTACCAAACTAGCCTTTGGTATTCCTCCACGGGAAAGCCCTAAGTCTAGAGAAATATCACAAGACACAAAATCTCTAATGGGCAAATGAATGTCAAGGAAGAGGATGTATTTAAGGTGACAACAAACATAACATTGGAAGACCTTGCTAACATTGCAGAACAAGTAGAGAATCAAGGGTATGAGGAAAATTAGGATTTCCTATAGCAAGAGATCCTACAACAAGAGATCTTGCAACAAGAGTTCCTACATCAATAGAAAAAACAAGAACAATCAATACCCCTACAACATAAATTGATGGGACAACTTAAATCTTACTGTTAGTACTTTATGGAGAGCAAGCATCAGTGCCAGGGAAAATGTTGGTAGGAATGAATAAACCCCCTCATTTCTCAATGCAGATGGTAGCTATTCATTTATGGAGGGAAATGAAAAGAAGAGATGAAGAATGGAAGGAGAAGAAGTGCATATTGAAGAAGGAAATTTAATTGAAAGATGAGGAGATTGAAGACAAGGATGCAAAAATTGCCACATTGAAGAAAAATGTGGATGATATGGCAGCCTTAGTACCACATATTTTAGAGTGTAGGGCCCCTCCAATGGTCTATGCTCTACATTTGAATGAAAAGTATCTTTCTTTTAAGCTAGGAAGAATTGTATCAGGTTTGAACCCTTCTATTGAGACCCTTGTTGGATTTTTCAATGCTTATCGAATTGCTTCCCCTGAAATGAAGAATTTGATGTGTGAGTATTATTTGCATAATTATGTTGTGACTCAAGACCATGATTGGAACCCACTGCTATATGTTGGAGATGTCCAATTAAGGGCATTTATGTCTTGGGTACAAAATGAGATTACTTGGGGACAACAACATGGGCTTATAAGAAGTTGGAGTCCAACATCCCTTTGCCCATTAGGGCTGAATCAAGGAACCCAAGGGACATTTACAGGGAATGGCATGGAATGCTTTTTAGACCTAGCTATGGCAATATGAATATGCCTTGGATAGAAGTAGTCTACAATGAGTATGAGGTAAATGCAAAAAAAAAGAGGAAACCATGAATAGATACCTCTCAGAAAGATGGAATAGCCTAACTGATGAGCTAAAAAAAGATGAGCCTCATTCCATCCAGAACTATGCTACAACACTTAAGAGAATTGATAGATATATACAAGTTGGAAGAACAAAGGGATGATTTTTCCTTCCCCTGACTTTTCAGCCACCCCTCTTGATGTGGCCCATACCAAACTTCATAATTTACAACTATGATATTGCTATAGAGAGCCAAATATGGAGCAAATTGGATAGATTGGGAGGATTCTATTGGGACCTTGATTCATGAACAACAAACACTGATGTAGGGCAGTTGTCAATTACAAATTTCAGAGCATTGACTGAGTAGAAGAACAACCCTTCCCCTACTGGAGGACTAGCAAGACTTTAGGTTGGGGGGAGTGATGAGCCTAGTTTATGGTCTAGTTTTGGGTAGAATTTATGGTTTATTTGCTAAATATATCATGGACCTTGATGTTAAGTGTTGATATTTTTTATGATACTTCCTTAGAACTATTGACATTGGGCTTAATCTTATTTCTGCAAGCCTTTAATGACATTGGCATGTTATATGGACTATCTATATTAATTTTGCATCTAGTTAATGAATGTTCTTTAAGGTGGTTACATATATACAATTATTTTGCGTACTAACATTACCATGTAGATATAATTTGAGGATGCTAAATTGAGGAAGACACTGCTAGTTGGGCATGCACCATAACATCCAACAAGGGAATCATTCAAAGGTCAAAGGAGGATGACGACCAGAGATTCCCCATGCAAATTGAATGTAACTGCCTTGTAGTGGTCTTTATTGATGTTGAGAAAATGTGTGTGTTACTACAATGCTAAATCTACGGTTGGACATGCATGTTTTATTGGATTCCATGCATGCGTAACTACCACCCCAATTTCTCTATTTTCCCTAAATGGCATCCTCCTAGTTTGTGGAGTTGACTGCCTTGTTTAGTTGGTAGTATAAATAAGGATGAGATGCTCCTTTTCTAGAGGTTACACAATCTAATATTGTACTTGCATTTTTAGTTTTTAGTAAGACTATTATGCTACTCTTTTGTACTCATGTTTTCTAATGAATAAAATAAGGTTCTAAGTTTGAGCATCTCATTTTTGCTAGTAGTAGAGGATACTCATCCAAGGGGGCCTACTTGGTGAGCAATCCGTCCTTTAGCTTAGTTATCCTAGTTATTAATTTTTGTTTAGCAATTAGTTAAGAATCTAGCGCTAACTGTTCCTGTAGCCACTAGAATTCTATTATGTGATTGTTCCTATAGCCAAAGAAGATAGAGTAGTTTTCTGTTTGTTTTTCAGATTTTCATTTTTTCCTTGCATTTCAAAGCTTAGTATGGTTGTTGGTTGATGTTCAACATTTATGTTATTCCTTTCCAAGCAATTTACTTTCAGCATTGCATCTTTCTTAGTTGTAGAATGAAAATGGCTACTTTGAGTTCCTAATGCACATACTATGCTAACCCATTTCAAGTTCATGTCCTTGGGTTGATAAGTTAAATGCACCTTCATGATGATTGAATGGCTATTCAGTTTATATGTCCAATCTCTGAATCATAGTTTTAAGGACTTAGTTGTTAAATCATTGTAGGAGGCTAAAAACATGGTTACAAGATTTTAGGCTACACCCAAAGAGTCTCATGTCAATGTAGTGAAGAGAATCTTTAGATACATTAAAAGCACTGTTGACTATGGGCTATGGTACCCAAAAAGAAAATATTTCACCTTGATTGCATATACTGATGTTGATTAGGATGGAATTGTAGATGACAGGAAAAACACTAGTGGAGGAGATTTTTTTCTAGGAAACATATTGGTCTTATGGATGAAATAGAAGCAAGAATCAATTACTCTATCCATAGTAGAAGTAGAGTATGTGGCAGCAACAATGTGTTGTACTCAGATTCTATGGATGAAGCAGACACTTAAGGACATTAAGGTAGAGTACAAAGAACCTATCTCCATTCTTTATGACAATTCAAGTGCCATCACTATCTCAAAGAATCCAATGATGTACTCCATAACCAAGCACATATCTATTAAGTATCAATTCATTAGGGAAAAGGTTACAGATAAGGAGGTCAAAATGGAGTATGTTTCCACCAAAGAATAAATGGCTGACATTTTCACCAAGCATCTTCCAAAGGACCAATTTGAATATATAGGGAAGAAGTTAGGAGTCATTGCTCCCACATCATCTTAGTAACTGTTAGTGAGTAGGCATGGATCCAGGGGAGCATAATTGATTATTTATTTATCACTGGTTGAAGAAAGCATGATCAAGTCAAGTAAATCTTGTTTTACAAATTTCTAACAACTTGATGGTTGCAGAGTTCATAATCCCCTCTTTCTCTTACAATTAGGAGGAGCATATACTTAGGGGGAGTGTATGAAGTTAACCCTTTTCCATTGATGTCAAAGGGGGATAAATGATGTAAATGCTCAAAATAAGAGCATGATGAGCAGAAAGGAGATGCATGTCATAGGGAGAGTTGTTGTATGAATAACCTAATTGGCACAATACTTTATTTTCACAATTTGTATGAGCATTTAGAGTTTTCCCATCCATGAAAAAGGGGGAGATTATTGGCATATTATTGTCATTAATGTCAAAAGGTGAGAATCGTGATGGAAGAGAGGTTAGATTCATGATGGGTTCTTCGAGAGATTTCCAAAAATGTGTCTTGTAGGTTTAGAAGTTGTAAGATAATCTCAAAATGAATTATTTCTACTCTCGAGTGATGCTAGAGTTTATTACTTAAACCCTAAGGTTGGTATAGTCATGGGGTTCAAACATAATTCTATGTTGTCGATGACTTGTGTTTGGGGGTTGCAGGTTGCTTAAGTGATAACTTAAGCCTATTACATTCGTTCAATGACTGGCCCTGTGTGTCTAACCTTCTAGTTAGTGGTGTTCATGCATTTTTTTGGGGTGATGGTCAAATTTTGGCAAGATTCAAGCATGAGTTCCATTGATGTAGTGATGAGTGGGTGTCGTGGTCCAAGGATCACATTAAGGTGACATTGAGTGTTCGACATGACTATTTTATTGGTCCCCATCGATATGGTGATTTATCGCTTCACATCCTTGTTGTGAAGTTGTTGGGGTGATAGTTTTCTTTCAGAGAGAGTAGGTTTTATGTCTCTTCGACATGGTGATGATGGCCTAATCAACGGTGGAGATCTGGCCTTGAAAATTTGATGACTGCAAGTCATAAGATTGGATGGTGCACGAAGTTAGTGGGTCCTGGTGATGACATTGGATATGTACATGTGGCAAGGATTGATGATGTAGAAGATATGTGGTAGCACATGAAGAATAATGGAGCTATTGATGAGACAATGTTGATTCGAAGAGAG
Organism: Sequoia sempervirens; assembly: GCA_007258455.2. NCBI lineage: Eukaryota > Viridiplantae > Streptophyta > Pinopsida > Cupressales > Cupressaceae > Sequoia > Sequoia sempervirens. The sequence continues at coordinate 27,974 of VDFB02338562.1, read as the reverse complement.
GAATTTTGATGTCCCATTGATATATCGATTTCTCTTCATTGAAGTGATTGGTAGAGTTTGAAGAGACCCTTTTCCCAGTTCCTTTGACATCCTAGTGGGGACCTCATTGGAGTGAAAGGTGAATCTTGGTGAGAGCTACTTGGATGTCCCTTCAACATAGCAACACATGGCAATCACTTGGTGGGACCCGACTAGGGAATAACGAAGATAGTTGGTGATGTGTAATGACAAGAGGCAAAGATTGATTGATTTTTTTAAAAATTCACATCCTTGTTCTAAATTTCATGGAGATGATGTGGATACTTAGGAGAAAGATGTGTATCAGCATGACCTCAATGTGACTCATCCTGATGTGGTAATGTGCTTTCTATAAAGATTGATGACACTCATTTAAAGGAAGATTGATATGATGGTAGTGTTTCAAAGGGCATCAATGAATGAAGAACCTTGGATTGTGGCATGAAGCGACAAGATCAATTATCAAAATTTGAAGGTGGTAGTTTTAAATGGTTAAGTCCATGTAAGTGGTTTCTAACTAGTAGCCGACTAGAGGGATGAAATTAATTGGTTTACTTTCTCCAACGGTCGATTTAATTGGCGATTTGATTTGAAAAAAATTAGCATAGAGTGTTAAGTGAACTATTACCGAGTTCAAATCTTACAAATAGAGGAGTATATTAAATGCATATTTGATCTAGGGTTTACAAATCACAAATCTTAGAAGATTTTCTAAGACATAAATTAATGCAGGTATGGCTCAGTGTAGACTAAGCTTCCAAAAGAAGATAGCGAGAAGATAACCATAGAAGATGATTCAAGATGATCTGGATGTGTGAGAATCTCTAGGTTGTAAGGGTGTAGTGTGAGAAGAGTGTGTGAAGGCGGTAGAGTGCAGAGAATGCAATAGCAAGAAAATAATGCACTATGCCTGAATCAGCTGAACCATGCAAATATAAAAAAATCTAATATGGTTTTGTGATTTTTGTTTAGGTTCTACTCATTCAATCTAGTGTATTATAGAAGAGGGGATGTGTTAATGAGAAAGTTGTAGATGCAGATCAAACAAGGTGTAGAGTAGAAGAAAAGTTGTAGTGTGCAACATACATGTATGTGTAGTTGCAAATAAGTTGCAACATTGAATTGTAATCAAAATGGTAATGTATTGCATTGTAAATCTGATTGGTGGGTGCCATTAGATATCTAGGTAGGTACTTAGTTTAGGGAGTGGGTTCTTCCTTGGAGTGGGTGCTCCTAAAACCAAAGGATAGATGTCTCTATAGGGTTGGTGCCCTTAAAGCATTGTAAGGGAACTTCAAGCTTGTGAGGAGGGATTAGGATAGTAGATCCTAGCAACACTTCTCATTGTGGTTTTTCCAAACCTTGGGTTTTCCACATATATTTTGTGTTATGTGATGACTGCATGTGTGCTCTCTCATGTGTTTGTTTGTTAATTTTTATCTGCACATTAAGAATCCAAATAATTAATCTACATTATGTATTGAGAAGAAATAATTTTCATTATCTACTGATTCACCCCCCTCTTAGTAGATCTCTATGTTCCAATAGTTACATTAGATAATGAACTCATTTGACTTACATTTCCAATTCTAATTTATGCCAAATTAGAATTACATTCATTTTTAAATTGGTTATTTTTTTATTCACTTTTTTAATTATGATCCATTGCTCTTATCCTCCCCCTTGCATATTCGATCCTAATTCTTATACTAATCCATATCCTCCTCAACCCTTACTCACATCCTCCCACAATTTTTACCTCTTGATACTCCTCATAAACATGATCATACAGCTCCTTGAACCCATTCTCTACGATACGTTGAACATGATGATGCTAAAGAATATAAGAAAATAAAGGTTGTTGAGGCTTTCATATATAATGTTCACTAGATTCAAGAATTTTATGATGAACATTTAAATACTCTCACTGATAATAATTTTTCTATACAGAACATTTCTTATTATTCTTATTATTCTAATATACATATATATGCTATTGTCTATAAAATTCAACATAAAGCATTCTAAAATTAATGTGCAATATTCTATCTACATTTACATTATATATTATAATAAACTTATGTATTCTCTTTCAAATCCTTCAAATAATAATATAGTTAGTTAATTTCATTCATATGAATCACTTCCTCATTATTTCTATGAGTGAACTTAAATATGTTTTCCATTCATTCTTCATCCCTCACCCATTCATTTACCAATACACTTGGTGACTTATTTTTTTCTTTTTGTCATCATGCACAAGTTATCAAGCATTTTTTAAAGCAACCCAATATAACATATCCTAATATGTTTAATTCGACTCACTCTTCTCTCTAATAAAATTCCTTCAGGCAATTGAAATATTTCTAAAATCATGTAGCTTATCTTACTATTAGGGTTTCTCCACTTATTAATCCAATAGTAGTATGTGGGTCTCCTCTTGAACAATATATGATCAAGACCTATGTTTGAAAGATATACATAGCTATATCCCTCACACTAGGACATGGATATGCCATATCAAATAATAATTGACTAAATTATACCCAACCAACACAATTAAATATAGTAATGTTTATGTAGTGTAAAGTGCAACTTAATAATTCTAGAGTTCATCCTAGTTAAAATGAGATATATGGATAAAGATGTGGGGTTACATCATCCCTATTAGGTCTTATTCCTTATCTTGCAACCAATTTATTATTACTAGGTACATCCATTCTAACTAACATTTAGACATTTAATCATGAATTATACAATTTAACTTACATTACCATATTGAACTTGTAATTTTATCTTAAATGTTAATATTCTAATATATCACAATTTAATATGGTCATAGTTATGATTACATATATTGTCAATTACTCTAAATGAACATTATTAGTTCTAAATTTAGTTTTTCACAAATATTAAATTATTATAGCTATTTCCTACTCATTCTCAATTTAAATATATTCATGCAACTTAGTTTATTTTTTAATGTAGACTAACTATACATGCACACACACACACACACAAACACATGCACACTCACAGTCACTTATTTATTTATTTATTTAATTCAAATTCCACATGAATTCCAATTTGTATTTTATGTTATATCATAAGATAATATCCTCATAGCATATTTTTACCTATTTTTTCACCTAAGGAAATTTAAATTGACTTCTATAGAAATAGATTATTTTGATGGTCCATTTAAATAAGATTGATTAAATAAACTTACCACTTCAAAGGATGTTTTATATTGATCAAAATTAAACAAGTAACACACACACACACACTTTTATTTATTTATTTAATTCAAATTACACATGAATTCCAATTTTTATTTTATGTTATATCATAAGATAATATCCTCATAGTATATTTTTACCTATATTTTCACCTAAGGAAATTTAAATTCACTTATATAGAAATATATTATTTTGATGGTCCATTTAAATAAGATTGCTTAAATGAACTTACCACTTCAAAGGATGTTTTATATTGGTCAAAATTAAACAAGTAAATTATATAATGAAAATATTTGACATAATTGATCAAGACAATGTACACAATACCACTTAGTCAATATTAAAACATAAGACATGCAAAATTTTGGGTATATTATTTAACCAAAGTTAAAGGGATTTTCTAGGATTTTAGTGTGATTATAAATAATAAATTCTTAGGGTTTACAAATAATATGATCATAGAATAGATGAAAATAATTTTATTGGCATATATATCATAGATAATCTAGTTCAACATGTATGAGATGAGCCTAGTAAATTGTAGGAGAGATATTGATATTAATTCTATCTTAGGTGGTTATGATAGTAAACTTAAAATATGATTTCAACTTAATGTCGCATGGTCTAAATTAACAAAACATTTTTTCACTTAGTTATATTCAAATTATTAGTAAAAACAAAATTAGTGAAATTCTAGTTAATTTTGAAGCTCAAAATTTTTGGGTTGTGACAAGTTTAAACCCTCTTGTTCTCTCTCCCCGATCTAGAATATATTCTCTCATGATGACATATCCTATAATTATACCAAATTATCTAACTAATTCTAGAACCATCCACATTTTAACATATGTACTTGGGTAAATATGAACATCGTGAAAATATCTCTCTTTTACATTATATAATTTATGCATATAAATTTACTATTTAATATTGCCTTAGGTTTATTATGCACAAACACAAATATTTCTTAATTTTGATCTTAATCTAGGATTTAAACGTATTAAATATGTTAATAAATTATTTTTATATAATTTATAAAATTAATAAATATCTTAATATATGTATGAACATTGTGATACTGATAAATCTATGTGCAAGGGCATAGAATTAATGTGGGGAAAATATAGTAAAAAAATTCACAAAAATAATTTAATATATTTAAAAAATAAATGACTATAAAGATTAAAATCCTTTTCTCATATCTCCTATTTCCTTCTCTTTTAGTGTTTAAATTTTATCATGTCTCTAGGGCTTGAATTTTATCATGTATATATATAGTTTCTAATATTATATGTTTGATTTTAATGTACACAAAAACTTGATGAGTAGTGGGGTTGAATAAATTATCCAATGATAAATGAGTAAAATAATCATTGTGATTTAGCATAGATTAATATGTTTTAGCATAGATTTATGTGGTTTTGTTCTAGGTGTGAACCTTGCAATAATTTATGTTAGTGACATACTAATCTTGTGTAACAACCTCGGTGTTCTTCATAGTAAAATTTCCAATATTTTCACCTTAAGTGAATAAATCATGACATCATAACATAGCAATAAAAAAAATTCTTCCAATAATGTAAATTACATGCATAACTAAAATAAAAGAAATTCCAATTTGTCATTGCATTCCAAAGTAATTATACAAATATTTCAAAACATAGATATCATATTGAACAAAGATGTCATACAATATTTGATAGAGATTCCATTCCAAAAACAATAATTTCACAAATTACAATATTCCAATAATGTACACTACTACAACTACAACTCCACCGAGCTTCGAAGAATAAGGTATAATGGTCTAGGAATTCACCTTTTAAAACCTTGGTCTTCTATCACCTACTGAGGAGGAGAAGCATTACTCAAGTGATTTTCCACCAACCATGGACTAATATGCAGTCCCCCAAACGTCTATCAATGATAGATGACCCTACCCTTCGATGAAGGTATTGGTTGGGTAACCCCGTATGACATACCACTTTGAGATTAGTGATGTTTCCTACATGAATATGATTTATAACCTACGCTAGGTAGCCCTCATGTATTTAAATGGACACAGTGAATTGGCAGTGGAGTCTCAAAAATCTCACTATCTACAATGGAGTCTCGAACAATCACACTACTTTGGCCAAAATGTTCTCACTTAGTATAATCAAGCGATGGTCTACCATTCACCTACACTATGGTAAGCTCATTTTGAATTAAGGCGATTATATCTATGCTTAGGGGCAAGCTACTCCCCAGGATAACCTATCTCTTTAAGAACCTAAGGAAACACAACTCATAAAGCAAAGTACTAGTTCCCTCCCTTCACTAGATAACAATCCTAGGAGTAACCTACTAGCCATCTAGAATAATTAATTATCTATATATGAGTGTTTGTTAAGCTTGTATACATTTGGTCATATCTAGCATAATAACAATACCTATGACAAACAATCTCTCTTACCCATGTCTAATCATATCTTGTATAATAATAATACCTATGAAAAACATCCCTCCTATCATGGAGTAAATACAAGCACAATGCATGGCCTCAATTGAAGAATTGTCATAACAATAGAGGAATCCATTCAAGAGTATTACCTCTTTGACTAAAAGGGGTTAATGCTATGAATAAGTCTTATGCTTTCCATGTTTATTCATATCTAGTATGTAATACTTATGATAAACATAATCCTTCTATTATGGAGTAATTACAAGCATTTCCAAAAAAATATATGCAAGTTCTACTTTCTTTCAAAGTAAACATTGCTTTTCTCTAAATGCATTTAACCACAATAGACTTCAAATAAACAAGAAGCAAATCATTTAACACTAATACAATCAAGGGAAGAATATCCTCATTCCTGTGATAAGCTTTCCAATTAACTGGCTATAGTCACAACACTTCCAAATCAACAGCTAGCCTAGTATCGATCCTTCAACAAATACTCAATAACCACTATCTCTCAAGTTGGAAAATACTCCTCTCAATGATAATAATAAACTCTCTCTAAACTCAAGGCTCTCACTCACTGTTCTTGACAAAATATTGCATATAGAAATGTAGATAAAATGCAGAGACTTTCTCGAGGAATAATGCATAAAAGAATGGTTCCAAACATATGAACGTACTCCTCTATTTATACAACAACTTGGAGATCACATAGCCTATATATTAGGCACGAACTTTGACAATAATTTTCTTACACAACAACATATCAATATTAGCTAAAGGTGGCAAATATGAAAGAATATAATCAACTTAAACAACTACAAATCAACTTACCTAAATGATAGAAAATAGAGACCAATTTAAATATTCATATGATAGAATTCGATTTGCATCTCAAAATAGACATCTATAGGTTAAAGGATTTAAAGGTGGCGCCAAGCATTATTATGCATTCTCAAGATGGTGTGGTTTCCTCGCTTAGAGAAATAGTCAATATCAAATTTGTGCCATCAAGTTAAAGTATCGACTAAGTCATGATATGTGTCAATTCACTCATTAAATCGGCTTGAAATAATCATTGATATGTATTCATGCTTTTACAAATCTCCCTTAGAGAAACAGTCAATATCAAATTTGTGCCATCAAGTTAAAGTATCGACTAAGTCATGATATGTGTCAATTCACTCATTAGATCGACTTGAAATAATCATTCATATGTATTCATTCTTTTACAAATGTTGATCGATACAAAATAACATGGTAATTCAATTTACTAAGTCCATGGTTTCCTCATAAAAAGGTGTCAACCTATTCTCTTATTGAACATCAACTTAATGATTGTGTTAAGTTTGCAGATCACAAACTCTTCTATCATTGAAAACAAGAGTATAAAATGTGGCCCAATGAATATAGTCATAACTATTACAAAGTCAACCTCTAAGTTCTTCATGATAATTGACTTCAAAAGCCATATATATAGCACTATAAATTGACTGATATTTTTTACTTAAGATAGTTGATCTCAAAGCAAATATCATTTAAAACATATTACACAAGTTTGATATTCTCACATTTCTTCGTTACGTTAGACTAAGTCTTATAAGACTTATTTGTTGTGCCTTGTTTGTCACTTAGTGCTGGCCACTCTCTCAAGATATGATGCTTAACATATACATTGACTCTCTTAAAATACAACACCTAGTCTAGCACTTAGTCTCACTTCAAAACACTCATTCTATAAAATGATATGCATTTATAGTATGTTCTAAGTAAGCTTCTATGCACCCACAAGATAGTACATATATTTATATTATATATAACTAATCACATTTATATAATTTTGCTAATTGCTAAATCAACAAGTATATAAACATACACTATGTATATAAATTGGTAGACATATGTTTATACGTTTCTCTAAACATACAATATATGCTTATACCATTATATATATAATACACATATATATCATTCATCTTGCTTATCAAGCTCAAACATATATATATATATATACATATTCACAAGGTGTACAAAGAAATCATTACCCATCAAACAATACATATGTACTCATACACACACATATTCACTTATATGTACATATATATATATTTAATATGTTTACACCTATATATTAGGTTACCCTTTCTTTTCCTATTCTTGTCGATACTCACATTCGTTAAGCCCATATATATATTTTCACATATATATAAATGATCCTACATGTGAGTATGTTTGTAAGTATTTCTACTTACACATACATGCATATGATTATTCTCTCAAACATGGATCAATGTATGCATATACTCATATACATGTATACATACTTTTGATGTAATAAGTATCAGTGGAAATCTCCAAGACACATAACATCATAATAACATTTATATACATATATGCATGTCTATACACATGTCATCACACTCGTATGGGCATCCCATTATATCCATCGTATGCGCATGCCAGCATATGCATATATATATGCATGTATGTATATATCCAAACACTCATTCAACCACACAAAAAAACACAGTAGGATAAGGGAGGACTCACAAGATCAAACATATAAACATCATCGAAGCATGCATTCACTAGTAATCAAGACCCATACTAATGCAGACACATTACACTAAGGATGACTTACCTACTTTCCATATGATAACTCGACTCAATTATTCTACTGTGGGTGTGTGTGTAAGCTTAGATAGGTTACATTACTAGTTACCCAACCAAGATCTTCTCCTAAGTGATACTTCCCCTTCACTTGGAGGAATTGAACATATAATTGCATCCACATTCTTAAAATATGCCCAAGGTAGTTAGCTATTCAACAAAATATGCATTACACATAATACAACGTGATAGTTAGAATAATGATTCAATAACCATCCATTTCACACATGCATTTATTTATTAAATGAAATAATGTTCATTCATAATGCATTGATAACAAAGTTCAAGCACTATAAATTCATCCACAGAATTCACATTACATTCACATTTTACGCTGCATAGTAATAGTAAATAGTAATTACGCAATTTGGGGTGTAACATATTTCCTCCCTTGTGAATCATTGTCCTCAATGATCTATAGCACTTTAAAATACAAATAAATTAAATTAATGTTTTACTTACTATTCTCAAAATATGTAAGATTTATAAAACATTCATTCTATGTAGCATCACTCCTTGCAACCTTTTCCTTCCTGGACCTTGCATCGACTGTCCTTACTATCGCATAGGGAAAACTTGTATGTCTCACACATACTTATTATCTCAAAGAGCTTACATGAGTTGTATTCACAATATCTCTTATGTACATCCTATGTACATTACTATCTAAATAACACATGACACCTATACTATAGTGACTAGAAAGCACGTTCCCATTAGCTCACAAATTTATCCTTAGTATAATCCAAATAGAAAAGGAATAATAATGCATTGCACACTACACCATGGGTCCCATCCTTCCCTTTGGTATTTACACACTGGAAAAATCAGAAGCCAAGACCTTCCATCACTTACACACCTATTTATTTTAACCAAAATTAATGGCCTTGATCACTTGTCCATTTTGAGCACAACTTTTTTCTTGGACATCTGTTAAATCCGATACTGCTTCACACTTAAGCTTTGTATCAACAAAGTTTCATTGAACTCTTCAATCTATTACTCCTTTTTGAAAAACTATCAAGTCTAAGGTTAACCCTATTCCCTAGCCTATTTCAGCCTAATAGAGTTTCCAACCTTCCTTTCCATATGATGGATCAAAACTTAATGGTAGAAGTATTCAACAAATCATTCAAGATTTGGTTTTCCTCTTTTGCTTGTTCGACTACAATAATATATTACGCATTCACTCAATTGAATGTCTGTAGTATGATCATGGTCCACACAACCTTATCATTATTTGCTTGTTCTCAATTAAGACAAATTTCTTAGGAATACTAAGAAACTACCTCACACAATATATTATTTAGGTTTGAAATCCCATAAGTCAGATTTTCTAACCACATTGGTTACCTTGGTGAGTTTTTCCACCACAACATTATGTTAGTTCCCCTGACTTAGATAGGTTAAACTATCTTGCATTCTATCACTACCCCTCTAGAATCTTAGGAGAGTACACATATCTTTGTAATGATGACATCCTATCTTCATTTTCTAGCACACTAGATATTATCTTGCTATATACTTAGTAATAGATTACTCCATCTTTTCCATGTTTTAGTGGTTCTTCACCCAAAAAATAACTTTGTCCCTCTAATGTCCTATCTCTGACATCAACTTCCTCATTCCATCCCTTAATTCTCCCAAATTTTTGGTACATAGTCTCTTTTACATCCCATACTAATCTATTCTTTGACTAAGTGAAAACCTATTTTGTGGTCTCATTCCACATTTAATTCCCAAGTAATAATGGTTAGGGGTTTTGCAGAGATAATTCCCATTTATCTTAGGATATCCATACCATGGATTTCTTCTAACTTCAGATTATTTTCAAAGATGTAATCCATCTTTCAACTTAATCTAATTTTCCTAATATGAATTGGTACTAATTTCAAGTATCAATCCTTATTCATTCATATTGGTTCCTAGAAGATATCAAATTTAATTGCATACCTAATTACCAAGCACAATTTTTTCTTGTTAGCTCAATTGATTCACTTAGTCACATAGGTACTTGTCCCAATCTTAGTATACCCTATTCTTTAGACCGAGTCATCAACGAATGACTAGTCTGATTATATAGGCTACTCTAACTCTATATGTTCCAATCAAGACCAAATGTACAACTCAACCAAGTAAGTTATTCCCAACCTATAGGCGTTAATGAGTAGTTCTGTACATATTCCAACCCAATAGGTAAAACTTAAACTAAGGTTTCTCTCTTTAATCAAATGAACTCTTCATCCCAAATAGGTTATTCTAAACCTAGGGTTCCATTCGAGTATGATCAAATAGTCTTTCTAATAAAGATATTTTGATGTGGTTCTCATAACATCACATCATATCTTACATACCTTTACTTTTACAATGCTAACCCTATCTTTCCCAAGATCCCTTAACATAATAAACTACAGTGTCAAGTTGCTTCACAACATGAATATATTTCACAATAGGTGGTATTACTACCTATGTATAAAAATAACATCATTATCTAAATCCCCCATATAAGGTATATGTTGATGTGTTTTTTATGCACTTCTCAACATAGGCAATGCATAGGTGCATCGCCTCTCTTGAAAGAAAATCATCCACAATCAAATTGCAGAACACTATCCCAAGATCTCTAATGTCGGGTCTTGACTATGCTTGGAATATATCAGTTGTTTCATGTGATTTGATAGAATCACAAGGCAAAATTACAGATGAGTTACAAAGCATGGGAAGTTGGGTCTTGAAATGGATTTCCTAAGATGGGGAAGTTAGTGTGCAATTTCTAGAGGTTCAAACAACAGTATTGAACTCCATTTTATCATTGGATTTGGCTTTACAATGTGCAATGAACCTTGCCTAAGGTTACTTATTAAAAAAAAGGAAAAAGGGCAGGGAAGAGAGAAGGTTCTTGGATCTAAAACTACAAATGAATAGTGATCATGGAGGTTGCTACAGTAGACAAAATCCCTAAATTGGGTTTTGCTTGGCCAAGAGGAACCTATAGTTACACAAAACCAGTGCAATCTTCTAAGGACTACAAATTTTCAGATTGCACATGCAATTGAACTAAGTTGCAACATTGAAATCAAGAAGCCCAGGCTAGCTTTACACAATAGTTTGTCATCCATAAGTGCTAAAAGTATGGGCTGAAAATTCATCAAATACCATAACAAAAATTTCCATTATCACTTCCATTCAAGAATCTAAAACTAAAACTAATATGGAAGGTAGAAACATGCATGAAAGATGAACAAAATCAAAGAGAACATCCATAAAATCATGCAATGGTGTCTTCTATTGCTGCAAATTCTTTTTACAACAACTCTCCAACCTTTTACAAATGAGGGGGAGACCCCTATTTATAGTTTTCCAAAGCCCAAATGAATGGCTAGGATTGATTTACAATGAATGGACCAGATTTGTTTACATTAGCATTTCACCTACCCCATAATATTCAGCAATTTAAAATACATCTTTTGTCTTTTCCCTGTTTTTCCTTGTAGTGGCTAGTCATTGTAGCAATTTTATCTTCTAGCTGATTTCCCTTTTCACTGTAGCTGAAACTGCTTGAAAGTTGCCTTCTTTGCTTGATGCATTTTCCATTGGATCAGATGAACCTCACCTACAACTTTGCATCATTGTTAAATGGATCAGATGATCTGATGAAACAACTCTTGACAGATTGTGATCACTTGTTTGGAGGGAGGAAACAATCGCTCCCTCTTGCTACCTTCAAGACCACCCTTTGTGGATTGTTATTGACTCCCTTAGCATGGGCCTGCATCTACAAGGAAAGGTGGGCATAAAATGAATGGTGATAGGAGCTGTGTGCTTTTTCTTTTTTAGCTTTCTCAATGGGTCTCCCCGACGGACCCGTGGTAGGCTCCCTGAATCCTACGTACATGAAGTTCCATAAGTGCTTTCATACACAAATCAAGGCAAATGTTAGTCAAATCCTACAAACTCCTTGTTAGATCCATCCATGCATCATTAAAAGATCATAATATTCATCATTGTTCCACATTTGGGGCTCATTTGGACCATAAACATTAATGCATGCTTAGAGGTGTAGGTGCCAAGGTGGATGAATGACGAAAGGTGGAAGGAAGGAAAACAACGAGCGGGGGACAATAGTCCAGAAGGGAAGTTCCCGAACGACAGTGGAGGGACAATAGTCTAGAAGGGAAGTTCCCTGATGGTGGTAGAGGGACAACAGTTTAGAAGGGAAGTTCCCAGACCTCACAAAACTCAGCAAAACCAAGATTTTTCAATTTTCGCGCATAGGAAAATAGGGAGAGAGAGAGCTAAGACAAACTTCCTTAAGATTTGATTCATTTTGAAAAAAGGAGGAGTTTGGAAGGGGAAAGCCGGAGGGTCACTGCCCTTTTGAAATAGCAATGAGCACACGGTGACCTGAAAGGAAAGTCTTAGATGACGACGGAGGGACGGGGTTCTGGAATTGACCACAGAGGGGTGGAGTTCCAAAAACGGCCACTGAGGGGCTGGGTTCTAGGAGCCAAAACACTGGGGGCAGATGGAAGGTCAAAATGGAAACGGAGGGATGGAGTTCCAGAAATGGTCATGGATGGGCTAGGTTTCGGGAGCTAGGGGTAGATGAAAGGTCAAAACAAAAAAGGAGGGATGGATTTCTCGAAATGACCACGAAGGGGTGGAGTTCTGGAAATGGCCACATAGGGGTTGGGTTCTGAGAGCTGGGATGCCGGGGGTGGACAAAAGGAAAAACAACAAAGGAGGGACGAAGTTCTAGAAATGGTCATGGAAGGGCGGAGTTTTGAAAACGACCACAGAGGGGCTAGGTTTCGGGAGCCGGAATGCCAATGGCGGACAAAAGGTCAAAACAGAAAAGGAGGGATGAAGTTTTGGAAATGACCATAGAGGGCGGAGTTCCATAATGAAATTTTTGCAACTTATCAAAACTTAACGAAACCTTGGAAGTTCACTTAGGGACCACAAAAACATCCCAAATTCATAGGAAACTTGTCTCCAAATTAAAAAATGAAGGAAAAAGTGAATCGAACGATCAAGGACCAAGTTAGGAGGAACAAGGAAAAAAGCAGAAAAAAAGAAGGGGGACTTTGCTTCTCCCTAGATTTGAATTCCCCAAGTAAAATGAAGGGCATAGAGCAAAGTTTATGGGCCAATTTCCACTAATGGAATGCATTGATTTCTTTGTATGGCAGACCTGGGTTAGGTGAGATGTGGGATCTCACGCTCGTTTGGATGCTTGGTCATGACTTAGATGGAGAAACTAAGCATGGGTCCCACCATGTGGATGGAAGTTGGGCGTCAACCACCACTCAGTGGAAAAACATGAGTGGAAACCCGCATGAGGTGACCCGCGGCTGTGGGTCTGTTGATGACTAGAGGACACTGGGGCAATAGATGAAGGGAAACCCGCAGGGGAATTTTCATAAAAGCAAAAGACTTGGAAAAACTTAGGTAGGTGAATTTGGTCAGGGGAATTTGATTGTTTGAAGGCACATGACCAATTTTGGTTTGGAAAAGTGGCACACAAGATGAGACGGGAGCAAAGTAGCTTGTCTAGAGTGAAAAGAGGGGGTCGCTGCCTATGGCGGGGCGTGTGTGCAAAATATGCACAACAGTATATAGGAGTGTAGAGACACTTTCTTCCCAATCATAAGTAATCTATATCTCCCCTCGTCTATCCTTTAGAAAATGATATTCCCTTTCATGACCAAGTTATCTACCTATCCTTTCCTTAAGGCATCAATGATAATAGCAATAAATTTAACAATCAATATATATGCAAGGTATGTTGTGATAAAAGGTCATAACTCTTGACTTTTCCCACTATTTTTCTCCAAAAATTCCAATACCTTATCCTTGTGGCCATGAAGTACATGAATTAATTGTCATCATGACTTACTAAGAAGTCAAAATTCTTCCAAATCAAAAACATATCCATGCTTTTTGTTGGGTGGGGTATTTAATTTGAGTCAAATCTCTCTAGATTCCTTCCTCGCTTGGTGTTTTCACAACATTAAATCAACTAGAATTCAAATCCCTAGAAAAAAAATTTCTTTCTGAAGATTATTTGTCATTCTTTGTTGTTGGATTTCTATTACCTTTTTCTTTCCTCAATGGCATACCTTGAATATACTTTTTCCCAAAGTTAGATTCATCATGGATTTCTATCTCATAGATTCAACATTTTGGATCATCCAATAGGAGATCTAATGAATAGTCAACAACTTTACAAGCTAACATTCATTGTTATGTACTCTTTCCAATATCTTCTTTATGGAGGAATATCCATACTCACAAAGCCTCTTTTGTTGATGTACCTTTTAACTTAGAGAGCTACTTCCTGACAACTTCTATTGATTGACACATACTGCCTCTCTTTATTCCATTTCTTGTTGGAACTTCTAGACATATGTTGATTTTTGTTGACATGTAGGTGAGTTCTACTTATACTCCAACAAATCTATGTACTATCCAAACCTTGTTAGATCAATATGATTTACCTTTTCAGGCTTCTTTCTCACACTCACCTTTCCAAGTGTATTTGTTCCAACTCTTGCTAACTTATTCTCTCATAATCCTTAGAGATACCAAGGTTGTTTTTTTCTCTTCTCCTCATTTTAATCAAAAATCCAAATTGTTCTCATCAAATTTTGGTTGGTGGAAACATGTCCACTTTGTTGATTACTTCTTTTTTGACCATTCTGGTCTTTTTCCCTTATTCCTAAGGTACTATTTCTTTTCTTACAAGTTCCTATCCTTGCACAAAAATTACATTCAAGTCAAGAGTTCTCCAACCTCTTGGATACTTTCTTCATTGACTTTCTACTTCAATCCATATTATGCCAGCATTGCATACTCACATATTCATAGTATTCTTCCTAAATTCAAGAATCCTTGATTCTTTGTCTATAAGTTGCTATCAATAAGGGAGATTCTCTCAATCTTCTCTATTCCTCAGAGTTTTCTATCTATTTTGTAGGATGAAGGTATATATTGGTTATTCTTCCTATCCTTCCTACATAACTCCAGGGACAACTCTTAACTAGTCTCCAAACTTTAAACAAGTCTCTAGGAATCTCATCTTCCTTTTCATTTCTTCATGTTCTTTTCTCTTGCCATCTTGGCATAAGAACATTTCACCCATTATCTTTCGATAAGGTTTACGTAACATTTATGTAATGAGCTCATAGGTTCTAGTGCTGAACTTGGTAGCTCTTATACTACATGTAACAACCTTGGTGTTCTTCACAATAAAATTTCCAATATTTTCACCTTAAGTGAATTAATCATGATGTCATAACATAGCAATAAAAAAATTTCTTCCAATAATGTAAATTGCATGCATAACTAAAATAACACAAATTCCAATTTGTCATTACATTCCAAAGTAATTATACAAATATTCCAAACATAGATATCGTATTGAACGAATATGTCATACAATATTCAATAGAGATTCCATTCCAATATAAGAATTTCACAAATTACAATATTCCAAGAATGTACACTATTATAACCACAACTCCATCGAGCTTCAGAGTATAAGATATAGATGGTCTAGGAATCTTCCTTTCAAAACCTTGGTCTTCTATCACCTGCTAAGGGGGAGAAGCATCACTCAAGCACTTTTTCGCCAGCCATGGACTCATATGTGGTCCCTTGCACATCTATCAATGATAGATGGTCCTGCCCTTCGACGAAGGTATTGGTTGTGCAACCCCGTATTACATACCACTTTGAGCTTAGTGTTGTGTCCTACATGAATAGGATTTATAACCTATGCTAGGTAGCCCTCATGTATTTAAATGGACACGGTGAACTAATAGTGGAGTCTCAACAGTCTTACTATCTACTATGGAGTCTCAGACAATCACACTACTTTGGCCAAAGTGTTCTCACTCAGTATAATTGAGTGATGATCTGCCATTCACCTACACTATGGAAAGCTCATTTTGACTTAAGGTCATTATATCTATGCTTAGGAAATCCCTCTCCATGGGAAAGTGGCCTTCGAAAATTAAGAGTGTTTTCAATCCGTTTAAATCAGTATTAAAGAGAAATTAAGAGTATTTTCAATTTATTCAAATCATTATAAAAGTTTTCCAAGTAGTCAACATTGTTCATAACACTTCCAAATGAGCTTAATAAAAGAGAATTTAAATTGCATTTCATGTATAATAATAATATCAATGTAATGTATCAAGATTATACAAAACATAAGTATTTCAATGACTTTCTCATATACATATATTCAACCTCACTTGGAAGAATCAACAATTCTAATAGAAACATCTTTTCTATGCTAAGTTATAAAACTTTAACTTCTCAAATCAATGTTACATTAGATACTTTCGAATCATACTTCTATTTCAAAGTTTCAACAAAGAATGTCAAATACATATACATTTACAATGGGCTTCACAAGCCAATCCTGAATAATACACAAGTACATCAATAGCAAATAAAACTTGGAACCACCAACCGCCGTGACACCTTCGGTCTTCTTGCGAGCTGGGGCCAAGAATGTGATTCAGGCGCCTTTTCCGCCCAACCACGAAGTCCATGACTTCCCCGGGTCCCTTCCTAACTCGAAGGAATCCCCGGCCCTGCATAAAGGAGCCTAGCAACCCGAAACAGTAAAACAGGAGGGAACTCTCGATGCGTGCCTGATGCCTATATGCATTTCTAATATGAGAAATAAACACATTTCTTGCAACAGGAGGTGGCAGAGACTCAAATACATATATGTTTCTAGGCTTTTAAAACAAACCCATCTATTTCAATGGTACAAGTGCTTGGCCAAGCATAAATAATACAAGTAAATGGTAGTTTAGAAAAGGTAATACTACCATCTCTGTTGGCCCACCTTCGGCACCCTGTCCCGGAAGTTACCATAGTAAAGTATGAATAAATACCAAAGCAGAAAATTATGCATTTTCGTACATGTTTCAATCATTCAATTAATTCTAAAAGAATTTCAAATGTGAATTTCAGAACATCCTTTGTAAATTCAGTAGTAAGATTTCGTTTATTCTTTGGTAAGTAACCCTTTTCTGATTTGGATAAAGGCTCTGTTTTTAAAGAAGAACATGTATGTCTTAATACTTTTCAGTGCACTATTAGAAAGAAGGAACAGTGTTTTCTGTTTTCAGTATGTATTTCTATTCTTTCCAAGCTCAGGCTGACTGATAGTGTAATTCCCAATTTCAATACAGGTTTCAGAGTAATAATAATATACTGAAACAGTGCAATTTATTCAGAAATTCAGAGGTTTGAAAGATAATCTTGCATTCAAATTTTATGTTGTATTCCTTTACTCAGGATTGTACTTCTGTAAGTAAGTATATGTTAAAGTGATCAAGATGCTTTCCAGTTTACATGGTTTCTCAAAAACATTTCTGTTCTTGTTTCAGGTTTAACATTTCTGAGATATTTGTGTATAATTAACAGAGTTCATACTACTTTCTGGAAATGGTTTTCCTGTTTCAACTTGTATTTTGGCACATATATGCATGGATATCTATATATATGTATATATATAAATATATATATATGTATGTATATACAGCTAAATGTATATGTATACATATATATGTGTGTGTGTGTGTGTGTGTGTGTGTGTGTGTGTGTAGAAATTCATGTACAGCTGCGTGTAATTTGAAGAAAGAAATTCTGGTTTTTAAAACTGTTCAAAGAGTTCACTGGCCGTGCACACAGAACAGGACATTTTTCAGGGTTTTCTTACTGGCGTTGAGCAACATAGGGCTCAGGAAAGCCCTTGCCCCTCCCATGGGGAGGGGGCGGGCTGTGAGGGGCTCGCGCCTCCTCCACAGGCCGCGGCCTGTGGAAGGCGCGAGCCTCCCACAGTGTCGCGTCCTTCCCATGGGGAGGACAAGGGATTAAATCCCTTCCTCATTCCTATGGATTACAATTTCAAAACTCAAAATAAAGAAGACATTTCGTTCAGTATATCTGCATTCGAATTTATCTCAAAGGCATTTTGAATTTATCCAGATGACAGAGTTTTTATGCAGACCATATATGCATATATATATATGTTTATATATATATTTGCAATTATACTTGAGAGCAGTTTAATAACTTGCAGAATTTGCAACAGAATGAAAACCCTAATTCTGAAGAAAAGAATGTGTATTCTATATTGCAACAAAGAGAAGTAAGCTATTACCCAGATTCAAAAACGAAATTGGAAAGATTTCTCAGTTGTTTGTACTCATATCATGAAATAAAGCATTTCATTCCTTCCATTTCCTTACTGCAATTTTAAATTAAAAGAAGGCAAAGCATGAAAAGAACCTGGCAAATTTTGCTTCCAGTGCAGATGCCCAGCAATACCTTCTTCGCCTCTTTTCCAGAGCTCTCGGATATGACTCAATCGAAGTCCTCTTTTCTCTCTTAAAGCTCTCTTCCTCTTTTCGAGGATCATGCATAAAATTTCCAGATGACAGATAAAATTCTCATGCAATTTCTAAGGATTGCCACATGCCAACTGCATTGTTGGTTTTAAGATAGAATTTCCAGAGCCCAATGTTCTCTCGGGCTGTTCATTCCTCATTATTTTTGGAAAATTAACCATATACAAAACAGAAATATATCCCCTTTTATGCAAACCTAAAATTTCATTTTATGCTAACACAATATTCTATTCCATTATTTGTTTTGTTTTATTTTTTTAATTATATTTCTTTTAAAACAGATTTTTCCTTTTTGTTGCTCAAATATAGATGGGGATTAATTAAAATAGAATAAGCCATATTATTTCCACAATTTCTAAGGTTAATTAAACCATATTTTAAATTTGCTATGCTAATCAATTTTCACGCAATCACATTGAAAAACAGACATGACCTAATGCAGCTACATGATTTAAGTGGTGTGTGCGTAATCGAGAGCTTCTCCTCTTTTACCCTGTCGGGAAGCTAACCTTCTTTTCCTCAATCACACTCTTGGCCTTCGATCACCTTGGCCTTCGATCACCTGCAACTCAAATGCACTCAGGCGTGCAAAAATGAAAGTGTATTAGTAACCATTGTAGAAACATAAATTTAAACAATAATTAATCAACATTCCTATTTTATATAAATGCACTCATAATTCTTGAAAGAAAACAATTTTTTTTTTCTACATTCCCATACATCAAAGCATTGTAGTATATTATATTGCTCTAACACGTATCATAATTCGTATATTAAATCCCATAAAGTCATGGTCAAACATTATCAAAATAAGTCATGGTCAAAATAGCATCAAAGTAAGTCATGGTCAAAATAGCATCAAAGTATGAGACGTGACAAAAGGCTGCTCCACAGGATAACCTCTCTCTTTAGCATCCCAAGGAAACACAACTCATAAAGAAAAGTACTAGTTCCCTCCCTTCACTGGACAACATTCCCAAGAGTGACCTACTAGTTCCCTCCCTTCACTAGATAACAATCCCAAGAGTAACCTACTAGCCATCTAGCATAATTAAATATCTAGCTATGAGTGTTCCTTAAGCTTGTATACATTTGGTCATATCTAGCATAATAACAATACCTATGACAAACAATCTCTTTTACCCATGTCTAATCATATCTTGTATAATAATAATACCTATGACAAACATCCCTCCTTTCATGGAGTAAATACAAGAACAATGCATTGCCTCAATCGAAGAATTTCCATAGCAATAGAGGACTCCATTCGAGAATATCACCTCTTTGACTAAAATGGGTTAAAGCTATGAATAAACCTTATGCTTCCCATGTTTATTAATATCTGGTATGTAATACTTATGATAAACATAATCCTTCTATTATGGAGTAATTACAAGCATTTCCCAAATAGTATATGCAGGTTCTAATTTCTTTCAAAGTAAACATTGCTTTTCTCTAAATGCATGTAACCATAATGGACTTCAAATAAACAAGAAGCAAATCATTCAACACTAATACAATCAAGGGAAGAATATCCTCATTCCCATGATAAACTTTCCAATTAATTGGCTTTAGTCACATCGCTTCCAAATCAGCAATTAGCCTAGTATCAATCCTTCAGCAAAGACTCATTAAACACTATCTCTCAATTTGGAAAATACTCCTCTCAATGATAATAATAAACTCTCTCTAACTCAAGGTTCTCACTCACTATTCTTGACAGAATATTGTAGATAGAAGTGTATATAAAATGCAGAGACTTTCTCAAGGAATAATGCATAGAAGAATGCATCCAAACATATAAAGTTACTCTATTTATACAACAACTTGGAGATCACACAGCCTATAGATTAGGCATGAACTTTGACAAAAAATTGCATGCACAACAACACATCAATCTTAGCTAAAAGGTGGAGACTATGAAAGCATATAATAAGCTTAAACAACCACAGTCTAACTTAGCTAAATGACAACAAATATAGACCAATTCAAATCTACATATGATAGAATTCAATTTGCATCTCAAAATAGACATCTATAGGTTAAATGATTCAAAGGTGGCACCAAGCATTATTATGCATTCTGTCAATGGAAGGGTTTCCTCCCTTAAAGAAACAATCAATAAAAAAATCGTGCCATCAAGTTAAAGTATCGACTAAGTCATGATATGCATCAATTCACTCATTAAATCAGCTTGACATAGTCGTTGATATGTATTCATTCTTTTACAGTTGTTTATTGATGCAAAATAACATGGTAATTCAATTTATTAAGTCCATGGTTTCCTCATAAAAAAGTGTCGATCTATTCTCTTATTAAACATCAAATTAATGGTTTTGTTATGTTTATAGATCAAAACTCTTCTATCATTGACAACAAGAGCATAAAATATGGCCCAAAGAATATAGTCATAACTATCACAAAGTCAGCCTCTAAGTTGTTCATGATAATCAACTTGAGAAGACATATATATATAGCATTATAAATCAACTGATATTCATTGCTTAAGATAGTCGATCTCAAAATAAATATCATTTAAAACATATTACACAACAAGTTCTATATTCTTAGGTTTCTTGGTTACGTTAGACTAAGTCTTATAAGAATTATTTGTTGCACCTTGTTTATCACTTAGCCCTGGTCACTCTCTTAAGATATAACACTTAACATATACATTGACTCTCTTAAGAGATAACGCCTACTCTATCATTTAGTCTCACTTCAAAACACCCATTCTATAAAATGATATGCATTTATAGTATGTGTTGAGTAAGCTTCTATGTGCCCACAAGGTAATACATATATTCATATTATATATAACCAATCATGTTTATATAATTTCGCTAATTGTTAAATTAGCAAGTATATGAACATACACTATGCATATATATATATATATTCAAAAGGTGTACAAAGAAATCATTACCCATCAAACAATACATATGTACTCACACACACACATATTCACTTATACATACATATACATATTTAATATGTTTACACCTATATATCAAGTTACCCTTTCTTTTCCTATTATCGTCAATACTCACATTCATTAAGTGCATATATATATTTTCACATATCTATAATTTATCCTGTGTATAAGTATGTTTGTATGTATTTATACTTACACATACATGCATATGATTTTGCTCTCAAAAATGGATCAATGTATGTATATACTCATATACATGTACACTTTTGACATAATAAGTATCAACAGAAAGCTCAAAGACACATACTATCATAATACCATTTATATACATATATGTATATCTATATATATGTCCTCACACTTGTACGGACATCCCATTATATCCATCATATGCGTATGTTGGCATATGCATATATATGCATGTATGTATATATCCAAACACTCATTCAACCACACAAACAAACACAATAGGATAAGGAAGGACTCACAAGCTCAAACAGATAAACATCATCCAAACATGCATTTAGTAGTAATCAAGACCCTTACTAATGTAGACACATTATGCTAAGGATGACTTACCTACTTCCCATATGATAACCTAACTCAATCATTCTACTGTGGGTGTGTGTGTAAGCTTAGATAGGTTATGTTATTGGTTACCTAACCAAGACCTTCTCCTGAGTGATACTTCCCCTCTACCTGGAAGAATTGAACATATACCTACATCCACATTCTCAAAATATGCCCAAGGTAGTCAACTATTCAAAAAAATATGCATTACACATAATACATCACCATAGTTAGAATATTAATTCAATAACCATCCATTTCACACATGCATTTCTTCATTAAATGAAATAACATTCATTCATAATGAATTGATAACAAAGTGCAAGCACAATCAATTCATCAACAAAATTCACATTACATTCATATTTTACCCTACATAGTAATAGTAAATAGTAATTACAAAATTTGGGGTGTAACATCTTGTCTTATGAATGGAATGTATAAGGTGATATATTACATGATTATCATTTTGAAATGAATAATTACACTTTATAGGGAAGTCAATATATAAGATATTATTTGATAATTATTTTGATTTTCTAGTTTATTTTACTTGGATTTAGGAAGTACTTTAGTTCTATTATATGGAGGTTTTGTACACCATGGTGGCCTACTCTATCCATCCCTATATGAGGGCTTCTAGGAGGAAGAATACTCTTAAGGGGGTAGGATGTAATCCCCAATTCTCCTTCTTATGATAACTCACTTTTGATAAACTTATTTAGTTGTAGACATATGAATATGGTATATTATCTGTTATGATTATAGTTTAAGTGGACATTGATATCATATTAGAGTAACAATTTAATAAATTTTATTTTAAAAATATTTGATGAATTAATGATTATGGACTTGTTCACGTTTTCTAGATTAGATTTTATTATTTTGATGTTGCTATGGATTGATTTTAGAACAAACTTATTTGTGTAAATTTAATTTTAATATAATTTAGATTAGTGTTATGTGTTTATACAATAGTGTGTAAATATTTTTTAGATTATGGATTAAACTTCTTATTTGACTTTTGTTGAATCATGATGATATTATTTAATTATGATATATTTTTATTGTATGTATTGATTTAATTATAAATTTTGTTTCAACTATTATCTCAAATATATTGAAATTTGGAAAGCAATGGAGGTCCTTAAGAAATCGTTGTTGTAATTCTCCAGTGTACCAAGGCCTTATCCTAATTCTTGTGTAAGTGTATTATGTGTAAATTTTTTTTGTTTAAAGTTTCAATTCATAATAATAATTATTATTGTTCTAATTATATGGGAAAAATAGGTTTTGAATGGACTCGAAACCATTGACAAGCAAGTTTTGATGGGGACCTCAAACCCACTCAAAGAAGAACAAGTTGCACAAGAATACACCAAAGAAAACTAGCAGCGATCCAACAATAGATTACCAAATGAACAACATGACTACCCAAATCTACACAAATCAGAAAAGGTTTTAATGAGAAACTTAAACCCAACACAGCCAATTTTTACAAGGGAACTTGAACCCAAACCATGTTTAGAAGGGAACTTGAAACCCACTTACAACCAAATTATAGGGACCAACATCCCTAACAACACACTTGGAATTAACCAGGACCTTAAACCCACTGTTCACATGAACAAAGCCCAGATCCACTAGACAAGAAAACTAAGAATACCTATTCATCACAAGCCACCATCCCACCATAATGGGGGAGGAGACCACCCAACCACACCAATAGGGAGAATAAGACCTCTTACAACACCACCAAACATGAAGAGTTGAATATGAATCCACCTCAAAAGGAGTAGGCTCCCCTCTATAGGAGAAGATTCCATGAAGAACCTACCACCATTGCAACCAATCTGTAACAAATAATAGATCCACCTCCATAGGAGATCCCACCACCTCAAAAGTTATTGTAAAAGAAGGGACTAAAAACAAGGAAAGAACCTCCACAAATCCACAAACCCCAACTCTACCTCTAAAAGAGAGGACTCCACCTCAACAAGAGTAATCTTCACCTCAATAGAAGACAACTGTAGAAAAGGGAAGAAAACCACACAACCAACAACAAGGAGGACCATGACAACCATTGACGACTTGAGAACATGGGCCAACAAGAGAAGAAAAGGGTTAAACCCAACCACCATACAAGGGGGGAAAAAGATAACACAAACAAGTAGAAGTTTCATCTCAACAATAGGCACAAATAAACGTTCAAACAACAACACCAACATAAAGGAATCCAAGAACAAATAGACAAACAATAGTGCCATCACAACAACAAAACAAAGGAAAATGGGGAAACCTTCCACAACTAGGCTAACACCCACAACAACATGGAAGGAAAACCACCACTCCATCACAGTCTCAATAGTAAAAAAATCATTAAGCTCAACCTTCTTGAGACCAAGAGAACCCAAGACCACTTCAAATGGCCAAGGGAGCAACCTAGGGTTAATAATAGAAGATGAAGGTAACAACTCACCTTGCACTCTAAAATAGAGCCCTAGAAGGAAAAGAAACAACACAAAGAACAAAAACTAGAGAGAATCCAACAACCAAGGATGGCCTAATAAAAGAGAAACAAATCATGATGAAAAAGGAGCCATCACAAGTGCCCAAACAACCAATAGAAGCAAAAAACTACCACCCACCAAGCCTAAAACAAGCTCTAGAAGGAAAAAATAATACCAGAACTTTTTTTAGAGGGATGACAACAACAAGCTACCTTGCAGTAATGCTACCCTCCAGGCTAGAGACAACAACCAAAACCACCCCTTCTCAACCCAGCAGGGTGGCAACAATAACCATCCGAACATTAGAAATCCATCTGCCTCATCAGAATCCTCTCCTTCCTCATCATCATCAACCCCTAATTTCAAATTCTGCCTCTCCCCCCCCGCCCACCCCCTACTCCCCGCTCCTCTTCCCACTCCCACTCCACTCCATTCTTTTGTTATTTTTTATTATTGTTAAGTGGGTTTGGTTAAGTCCTATAAAGTTTCAAATATTGGATTTGAAGTTAGGAGAAATTTTTTTAGGTTGTTTAATGTCATTTTCTTCATTATTTATTTAACATTAAACCCCTAAAGTGATAACTTATGAGTTGAGTTCATGCTAGAGTGCTTATTAAATTTTTATTTTATAGAACCTTGCAAAGTGCCCTAGAAGATAAGTAATGAGATTGGAGAAGAAAATAGGAAGTAGAGTCAACACCTCTTCCCTATATTCATTGTATCTATACAATGGATCTTTACTTAAACTTTTTTGAAGTCTGGATGGGTTGGATTCTTTATTTTTCTTCCTTTTTTTCTCTTTTTGATTTTGAGAAAGTTACTTGGAGAAGGGGTAAGTGGGATAACTTAAGAGCTTGGAGATGATAATGAATCAAGAAACTCGGATCAAGAATTATCTCAAGCTTTTTGAAGTATAAAGGTATAATATTATCCTCTTTTAAGTATGAATAAATGCTAGATTATTTTTTAAAATATATGTTGTATATTGCTGATTTTTCTTTTTATAAACAATATTTTTTTAGAAAATCCACTTATTGCATTGTGATTATTGTGCTAAAAATAATTTGGTTCATGATTTTTTATTGTGTTAGGTGAGGGTCTTTCCACTTGGGTTAAGATCCACCCATTTGATTAGATCGAGAGATATGTTGGTCCTTTTTTGGAAAAAAAATCTATAATATGATGTTAATTGGCATTGAGTTGCTATGAAAATATTATTTATTATAGAGAGTATATTTTGGCATGAGTTCCTATGGGTAAAAATGATATTATTCTTGAGAGGGGATTTTGTCATCGGGTTCCTATTTGTGTAGATAATTTTTGTTGTGTAGAAGAGAGATATTTTATTAGTGATTCTTTTGGTTGTGAGCATGTGATTTGGGTGGAGAAATATAAAGATTTGATTTGTGATTTATGGATATTATTCATGTTTAAGATATTTTTATTTTATTTATAGTTTTCCCCAAGAGGTTAGTGTCTCCCTTAAATCTCCCTTATTATGGATTTTGAAAATATTCATTTATGTTTTATCCATTTGGGTAGTTATTGATTTGTGTTTTTATGTATTTTGTGTTGTGAAACATGGTTTCTTAAGGCCACCTAGCTCAAGGTTCAACTTACATTGCAAGTCCTATGGTTGGGAGGTGAGAAAACCTCCATTGGATTGGATGATAAACTTTGTGTTTGTCAATTTTTGGAGATAAAAAAAGGATGACAAGATATATTTATTATGAAAATAGATTTTGGGTTTAGAAACTCCACAAGTTAAAATTATTTGACTATTGTAAATCCTATTTTTGGAGGATGTGATTATTTTTATATTTGTGTGTTTATGAACTCTAAATTTATTTACAAAGGAGATTTATTTCTTCTTATAAATGAAAGATGTCAAATGGGGGATTTATTATATATGGATTTTGAATAGAAAATAAATTTATGGATATAAATCATTGTAAAAGAAAATGATATTATATCTGAAAGATTTTATTTCATACAACCATAATAAGTGCATTAAAAATATGATTGTAATCTTGTGGTAAACATGATTTTATTTATTGTAGATACAATTATGGTTAGGAAATAAAATATTAAACTAATTAGTTAATTTGAAAATAAAATAAATTCAAGAAATTTATTGCTAACTACAAATATGAAAAGATTATAATATATAAATATAAATATAAATATTTCTATTCATTTACAAAAAATAGAAATGTAATTCCCTTCCTTATATTGTCAGATATAGAAAAAACTATGCATCAATTTCTTTAGAAAAATAGCATGTGAATGTCAACTTAAAATCATCATATCTCCCTTAATACTAATCCAAATATTTAGTGTAGCTACTTGCTAGAAATATCTCAAAATTTTATTTGCAATGAATCCGAAGACCTATGTGAGATGCATGACACTCTACAAGAAATGTATTCCTCTCTTTGTTAGTAGAGATGTGCCTTCAAATAAATTTGATTTAGTTATCCTAGATTCATTCAAGATCCCTATAATATGTACCTAAAAAAATTTCCTTTCTAAAAATAGTTGAAAATAATGATTGATCTAAATTTATAGATTTTTAAGATATTTTATTAACAATGTAAGTGGTTTAGATTTAAAAGTGTAGTATAAAAATAGATTGCTAAGATGTATTAGATTATAAAGTAAGTTAGTTTCTAGGACAAGATAATAAATCAATGATTAAGATTGATTAATAATAGATGGCTACGATTGATTGGGATAATTTTATTAAATGTTGGTTGTTAGGATTCTTTTAAAAGATGTCTTTATGTGAAGGTTTTAGATTTAATGATATAGTGTGAAAATAAATGGTAGAGATTTAATATTAGTTTGACTTTATTTATTAGTTATCCATGTGACTAATTAATTTAATTATTTATTTATAGAAAATAGAAAAACTATTATATTTATTTTGAAATAAATGTATTGAATAGACTAATTAACTACATAATAAAACTTATTTAGTTAATTATTGAAAAAATAATTAATTAGATAGAAAAATTTATTTAATTTATTATTGATGTAGTATTTTAAAAGTGTCTACAAATGTCATATTTAATTATTATTTAAATTTTATTATGATGAGTTGAATGATTCATGTTGATTAATTATAATTTTGACTTACACTCAATTTTAATT
>VDFB02338560.1:0-19843 GCA_007258455.2 Sequoia sempervirens | reverse complement strand
TTGCTCACAAATGCCTTCAAAAGGCTAAATTTCAAAAATTGAATCTTTGAATGTAAAATGTATGTAAAATCATTTTAAAAGGTCTTGGGTGG
The DNA here is from genome assembly GCA_007258455.2 of Sequoia sempervirens. Lineage (NCBI taxonomy): Eukaryota > Viridiplantae > Streptophyta > Pinopsida > Cupressales > Cupressaceae > Sequoia > Sequoia sempervirens. The sequence continues at coordinate 19,751 of VDFB02338560.1, read as the reverse complement.
TTATATTTTAATATATTTAAAGTCACTAAGGGGTTGGTTGAGTCATTTTGTTGCAAAAGTTGCAAAACATGTAAAATTACAAAAGTGCAAAATGTGAACAAAAGCAAGAATATCAAGGGTCAATTGGTTGTAAAAGGTAGTTAATTAGTTGGAAATAAAGGGACAGTAATTATTTATGTTTTAAGCATCTATTTAAGCCTTGGAGAGGTGAACCAAAGGAAGGCAATGTAAATTGGAATCAATTTTGTCAATTTTAATACCCTATTTTGAAGTTTTAACAGTTTTCTCCCTGTTTCCAGGCCTTGTACGGCTTAGTACGGTCTGTAAACTTTGTGAAAGTAGTTTTATGGTGTAGGTTATTGAATAATATTTCCATTGGTTCAAGTCTCATTCATTTTCATTGAGTAATAAGAAAGTTATGATGATTTTTGTGTAGGCAGGCAGTTCAGAAAACATGTTAGTACGGACAAGTACGGAATGGTATGGACCTAAAACTTGGATATATGGAAATATATTGATGTGGTGAAAAAACTTTATTTTTACCAGTAATTTTTATAATGCCATTTAAGGGGTCAAACAAGTCATTTCCTAAAAATTGTTCTGAACAAAGGGTTTTTGGGGTTGCATACAAAAAAATGTGATTTCTTCTAATTTGTACAGTGCAAACTTCTAAAAATTTGTGGAAAATTTCATTTTGAGGTGTTCTTACTATATGAAAAGTTTCGGAGAATTTGAATAAGGTTTGATATATTTTTGGTGATGCCCTAGGCTGCCCTAGTTGTTAAAATTGCATGTTTTGGGTGAATTTGAGAGGTTCAAGGATGGAAAAGTGTGAAATCTTTTGGGGAAGCAATTTTTGATGATTTTTTGAGTTTTTGCATACATATTCCAGTATTATTGAAGGTGTGGCAAGTTGGTATGAGGTTTAGAAAACATACTTTCTACAAACCCTCATTGAATGGAGCTTTGTTCAAGCTTTGAGTATGGGTTTTTGTATTTGCTGCTTTAATAGATGATTTTTCTTGAGAAAGATGATTGAGTTGATGGTTTTATGAGTTGATTCAATGCTGCCTCTAGTTATTTTTGGTTTGGAGTTGATTTTAGGGTACATGCTTTGTTATATTGGCCTCTTTGGAGCCTTATTTCTCAAGAATGAGTAGTTGAAATTGTCTCAAAGAAAGAGTATTCTATTTCATGAACTAGGTTGGATGTTGTGAACCTTTGTCTCTGCATCATTAAGGAAGGAAATATTTCTAGTTGGCACATACAATAAGTTGAAGATGAGGAAGTTTGGACCTTGTAATATTTTGAAGAAATTTGATTCAAGAAATGCATATGAAGTGGAGTTACCGGATGGCATGGGTATATCGCCTATATTCAACATTGCAGATCTACATCAGTACCATGAAGCAGAATTCAGTGAAGACAGTAAAGAAAAATTGGAGAATTAATTTCCTAAATAACAGTCAAATGAGATTGAAGAGATTCTAGATATCAGAGATGGGAGAAAAACTTGTGGAAGGCAGTACAAAGAATATCTTGTGAAGTGGAAAGGTAGACTAGTGGAGGATTCTTCTTAGATTTCTCAAGCTGAGGTGGACCATCTTGGTTTTCCTTTTTCCCTAGCAAAGTGAGGGACTCACTTTCAATAACCCCGAATGTCTAATGCAGGAACATCCTTGGTTCTTGGCAATCTTGCATCAACCAAAAATATTTTCTTTTATTTTTGTTCTTGTTTTTGTTCTTGCTTAGTTCATGTTGGTGGATTCATCATATTTTCTCACCAAACCTTGTGGATCTTGGTTTACATTGTGGATGTGTTCATTTCCCTTATTCCAAGATTTGAGTGTGATTGGATCTTTTTCCGGCAAATTATCACTTCTGGATTTTATGAAAGTTTCTTGAACTGGCACCGGAATAACTTTCAAGCCTAATGGTTAATTTGATCGTTTGTGGATCATCCCCATAACTTACGGATCTTAACAGTGTGATTTTAAATGTTCTGTGGAGTGTCCCTAGCCTTAATTATAGGTCCACACTTCATCCTTTGCATTCATCGAGGAGTAATTTGAATGGGAGGCCGACCTGTTCATGCACACATTACATTTTCTTTCATCAGAGATTGTAATAATCTTTGGCCGATGGGGATGTTTCTTGACCTGCGGATGTGATATAAAGCTTGTAATAGATCATTAGGAAAGCAGCAAATAATAAGTAGATAAGTCTGGGATTAGATTTGTGAGATTTCCGCTCGCATATAGGACCATATTAGAATGTTGTATTTTTTAACATGTTATATCAGGCCTGTGAGCCGAATCTATGAGTCCAGATGTTGCCGGCCAATTGTAACTGAGATTTCTATTAATGAGAATGTTTTAATCTACATTTTCCTCCATATTTTGTGTTTCTTTTGTTGTGTTACTCTTGTTGCACAATCCATATTGCTCTCCTTGAGGACCCTCCTACTGTGGTTGCGCCATTGAAGGAATGACAAACCTACAAAAATAATTAGCAAACAGTTGAACCATCTACTATTAGTTGTTATAATAGAACCATGGTCCAGATCGGGATCCAATTAAACCAAGGAGCTAGAGGCAAAAAATATACAAAAATTTAGTTCTTTCAATATAGAATGTTTCATTTACATTTTATTAATCTCAACTATGTTTCTTCATTATATACAATTGTAATTGCATTCCATTTCTCTCATTTCATATGTAGATGTACAAAGAAATACAAATGTTTTGTATTAGTCCATGTCTTTTTCTCATGACTATTAGTAATCATGCCTACTATTTTGAACTGCAGATGATGGACACTAGCAACAAAAAAAGTCAAATTGAACCTTATCATAAAAGAATACAAAGTCGTAAAATAAGTTGAGATTACTATTCTCTTCATAAAGAGGAAATTCATGCTCATTGTCACTTGCAAAACATAGAGAAACAAAGACCAAATGAAACAGATACTACACCATCATAGAACAACAACAGTAAGTTCATGACCACATTAAACAAATTTTAACACATAATAGATGCACTATCAAACTTGCAGACATGCACTATATGTAAGGAATGCTACCTTGGCATGCTTTTTCATTCATCAAACAATAATTGTATTTGTAAACGATGTTTCAATGAGAAAGGCGTTCATCAATTTTCATCACCTAATAATATGGACCTAAGAGAACAACCTCCTATGTTGCAAAATCTCACTCAAATAGAAGAGATGCTCATAGCAAGAGTAAACCCAAAATTATAGGTAACCCACACTTGTGCGGGGAAATATAAATACAATGGCCACACAATTAGCTTTCCATAGGACATAAAAAGTATTGCAAAAGTACTTCCACATAGAATGAGAGACCTAGATGTCTTGATCGTTCAAAAATTGCATACACAAGGAAGCTATTACGACTGTTATGGAAGTAGTAGTCGTATTAGAGATGCTTGCAATACAAGGTCAAATATGACCCATACTATAGCGACATTGAAATAAATGCATCCTATCTATAACAACTCCATGAAACAAGTATAGACATTTCAAACATGCTTCACACCATAGAATTTTCCAAAGAAATAGTGGTCCCAAACAATGAATCTAACACTAATGATCAACAATCTCAAGATGCATCAACACACACATCATCATTTATGGTAAGGCTACCAAGTAGACGTCGTGAGCTAGAAATCATTAAAAAAAACACTACAAATTGAACACCCAACAAATAACATTATTGATTGGCCTGAAATAAGCTTTTCTCCAGTAAATAAATACAATATTGAAGGCATCTTTAATGTGGAATTTCCCACACTCTTTCCAGATGGCAATGCACTACAAATACAAGCACGAATTAGGGAAGTACAAATGCATGAATATGCATTACATTTAATGAGATTTCATGACCAAATATTTGGAAGGCATCCAAGGTTTCGATATTTTATCTCCAACCTTATGATGTGTCACCGTAGCCAAGGACTTGCAATGAATGGTTTTGCTTAAAAGATGTAGAAGAAAACATACCAACCACTATTGAAAACCTTCATACACACCTGAAAAATATTCCCAACCAACAATTAACTAAGAAACTTATGCATTTTGAATCTACCATGAGAGGGACAAGACCATATTGGAACAAGTGTTGTGCTAAGCTATCAAATATGATCAACCATATAGGGTCATCCACTCTATTCTTCACATTAAGTGCAACAGATACAAAATGGCCAGATTTACAACTACTCTCAAATGACATAAGATTTACAATGCAATCAAATGAAATTTGTACAAATAACATAATCAATTACCCCCATACCACATCCCTATATCTACATCAATGATTCACAATATTTCATAAGGAGGTCATTGAGAAGCTCCTCCATACAAAAGAATATTGGTATAGATACGAATGGCAACATCGAGGGACCGCACATGTTAAGGGATTCCTTTGGCTTGAAAATGCTCTAGACATGGAAAAAATTGATTGGAAAGAAAGCTTGGAAGTGGAAAGAGAAAGAAAATTCTTTGACACATATGTCACTACTTGGAACCCTCGTACTATATCTCACAGAAATAACACAACACATCGATCTTCACTTGATTATCCATGTTTGTTAAACACAACTGAGATCTTTAGTAAAAATCCATTTGATGACTATGAGGAGCTAATTAATCGTGTCCAAAGGCACACAAAATGCACTAAGAGAACATGCCTACGTAAGAAGGGGGAAAAATAGAATGTCAATACAAAGCTCTATGGAAAGAACAAATTATCTCTACATTATCATGTGACAATGCTAGTCAAAAAAATACGAACCAGCAAGAAATGATGATAGATTAAACATACATAACCTAGAAATGATTTCAATATGGAGAGCTAATATAGATTTCCAACCTGTCATCTTGAAAATGCTTGTTCTCAAATACATTGCCAAGTATGCATCAAAAGCAGAGAAAAAATCAGAGAGTTGTGTTAATATGCTTACAAGAATAGCCACAAATCAAAAACTTGAAGACAAAGCTTTATTAGCATATCAAAAATTCATTACAGAACTTGTGGTTGAGTGTGATATTGGAGCATAAGAAACATGTCATATGCTCCAAAATTGCCCCTTGTCATATGTAATTGATCATTTATGTCATTGAATGTTGGTCGAAAATTATTCCACCGCTTCACAAGAACAACAAATGACAACAAACTCCAATGTAGCTACTTACATTCCCATATGCAATGCCCTCCACAACTAGAAACAATAACATTACTTGAATCTGCAAGATCCTTATCCTATTCTTCATGTCGCAAAGGATGTAAATGGAAAGAGAGGAAACAAAAAGCAATCGTAATTTTTTTCCCAAAGTTCTATACTATTCCAAAGTAGGATTCAAAACATTATTAAACATTTTATTGGAGTGAATTACTCTTATACAAGAATTTATGTGACATACAGATTAGCATAGACCTTACTAAAGATACAACAATAACAAATTGAAACCAAACAAATACAAACTCATATGGTGTATGGCACATCAGTCGCACAATTGAAATGGAAGCTAATAGTGAAGACCTAAAGAAGATAGTGGTAATGAGGTAAACACAACAAATACATTACAATTGAATGAATGGTAATTGTTGTCACAAATGGGACTTACTAATAATGTCAATCTAGATGAACTCCAAATACTCGGTAGGCGTGATTTTGATAACAACTAATGGAATCAACATAGTGTAGACCCATATTTACATGCCACTACAATTCACTTCATAAATATGAATAAAATGTGCAACCAAAATGAAAACATGGCCATTATCTTTGATGTCCCAAATTATACATTATCACCAAAACAAAAAGTAGCACTAACAATAATTACAAACCACTACAAATATCTTTCCTTAAATAAACCCTTTGTGATGTCCCCACCACAAAGGGGCATATGAGATAAGTATACACTTAATATATTTATATTTTTTGATATACAATAACATGTTAGTAATATGCACATTAGATAGAATGCTCATTTAGAGGAAGGCAATTTAAAATATCATTATAATTATAATTATCATTGATAACATTACAATTATAATAGAAGAGATGAATATAATATTATTATTATTATTATTATTATTATTATTATTATAATATATAAGTCAATTAATCAACTAATAATATATTGGTAAATTATTGTTATTATATTCTAAATATTAGAATACAAATAACTTAAAAGTAATAATAAATAAAATAATTACAATTAAAAGACAAACTGAAATATTATTACTCTAATTATAATTGTTAAGTATCACTTTCAAAATAGAAATAAGTAATATAAAAATAAATATCCTCACAAATTAAAAATATAATGGGTAAATAACAAAAGCAGCCATTCATTAGGAAATAAACATAACTAATCCAAAGTGCAGTTGTTACATCCCAAATTGTGACGTTACAATTTACCATCACTAGATAGAGTAAATGTGAATTCTAGAGGTGAATTAATGATGCTTGAACCTTGTTTTCAATATGAATGATGTTTCATTTGATGTTATTCTTGGTGAAATATTGCATAAAGGAGAATAGAAGGTTATTGATTTATGAATAATCTAACTTTTGAAATGTTTCATGTATTCTGCTTTGTTATGAGCATATGACTGCCGATGTCATGTCACGCGCAGGTATGAAGACTGATCCTCCGGACAGAGGAGAGATATCACTCGGGGAGGAACTTGGTCGGGTAAGCAGTAACGAGTACCAAATGAGCATACACACACGTCAGTATAGGTTCTGAGAAACCAAGTCAGTTATGTTAGTCTAGATAAGTCATCCTTAGGCTTGGAGTTATGTTTACTTCTTTGTGCTTTGAAAAGTGATGATTACTTGTTTGTCTAACTTACTATGCTTTGACCATGATTTGGAAAAACGTGAATGGATATACGTTAAAAGGTCAAGTAAGTATGTGTATAAGTGTATACGTGTATGCGTATTCCTATGAATATACATGTCAAATACATACATATGCTCGACAGATGGATATGCCCATATGTACGTAATGACATGATATACATACATTTATGTGAACACTGCGTACAGAGAAATACATACTAATAATAATATTATATTATTATTCCTTGTTGACTTTACGTATATATATATATATATAAATATCGGGTTGTTGACTGGCTCACGATATATTTATATATTTGTTAAATATATATATTTAAGTAATTAAATATTAACAATTATATATAAAATTATTATAGTTATATTAAATATAAATATTTAAAATACTCGGGTATTTAAATATATATGTATTAATATATTTAAAGACTATAATAGTATTTTATAATAAAATGAATAAGGGAACTATATTTTGTCTAAGGGATTTTTATATATATTTATGTATAAATATATAAGGTGATTATTTATCAATACATAAAGAATATATAAATAATAATATATATTTGTATATTCTATTAATAAAATGTATTAATATTAAAATATTTATTTATATATAAATACATTTATATACAAATAAATATTAATGTTTAAAATTATACATTTATAAGTAAAATATACAAATGTAAATTATTAAAACACATTTCAATTTCAAAAGAATGAAATTCGCATTTTTGTGGAAAGATTAAATTCGCATTTTATTATTGTGAAAGCATAAGTATTGAAGATAGCCGTATGAATCATTTAAATTTTTCAAAATACATTTGAAAATAGAATATACTTCATAAAAGGCAAAACTGAAAAGTCGAACTTATGAAATAAATAGAAAAAAATGAAATGAAGAACTTACCCGTGAAAATGGCGGAGCTCCTGCACAGCTGGGAATGGAAGAAGACAATGTCAAGGGTTTAAAACCAGAAAATAGCGATAAACAGCTGAGCTGGGTCGATTTAAGACTTAACCTAAAACGCAGCAAAAATATCATGAAGAATTCTGACGCCTGGCAGAAAAACGTGACTATGAATTTTGTTTTGCTTTCAAGTTGAAAGATTCTTCGAATTGCTGGCTGTATAGGAGTCGATTCATCATAAAAGATCATGACTAAAGGATTGGATGCATGGCAGGTATCACTTTGACTGAGTAAATAGTGAAATTTTTCAATAATCATGCCCAGAAATGGGGAAATCGTTTTAACTGCGGCCTATAAATACCACACAAACTTTCATTCGAAAACATTCCTTGCTTTCTGATTTTTGACGTTTTTAGAAAGAGCTTGCCACTGCAAATTTGAAAGCAAGTATTGTGATTTTATGCTAGTTGTCTGTTCAAAGTGTTTTAATGAGTGCTGAGTATTCTCAGTTATAAATTATTGTGAGATTGTGATTTGGAGAATTTCTGCCTAAAGATAATGTTGGCTAAGAGCAACAATAGAAGACTTCTGGAGGGGCATTACTGGAAAAAGGAGCTTAAAACAGGCATGATTCTGGATTTAAGTTTTAAACTTTAAAAGTTATTTTCCTTACTGTCTTATATTGCTGACTATGTTAAACTGAAAATAATAAATTGTGGCAGTAATCAATCATTGTTGATAATCTTAAATTGCATGATGAATAAAAGGATTTCTTTTTATGCATAGGGAAAGATTAGGAAATGGCAATGTAGCTAAGGGAATTAGCTTAAATGCAGTTCATTAAGTTCATTTATATGTTTAAAAAGATTTAAATGGAATTGTGAATTTGAATATAAGGCATTCAATGGGTTAAGAATGATTTAGTTGAAATGGGAATTTTGAAAAAGAAAGGATTCTATTTGGTTATATGCATTGATAGGGAATAATATGCATTGCACTTCAAAGACTGTCTTTTGTGTATGATAGTTGATTGGTAGTAATAAATGATTATGCAACTATTTGAAGTTTTAAACTTGTATGATCTCCGTATATGGAGAATACGTAGAATATGTAATAAATTCTAGGAACGAAATGATGTTTAAACAAAGTGTAATCCTAGCTTGTGTTATTAGGTTAACATTAGGAAGCTCTCTCCTAGGATAAAGAATTCCGGAAATAGGAGATTGGATAGCAAACACTTGCTTAAAGACTCATTTCTAGTAAACTGTTTGAGGTAGGTAGTCTGGGGTGTACTGAACCCACTGAAGGACACGGCCTACGCGTAGAGTAAGGAAGCCCAAAGGAAAATCGGCCCTAAGTAGTGTAAGTGATAGATGACTTACTCAATCATTTACTGAACCAAAATACTATGGCCATAGTAATGTAATGTACCTACGTCCTCTTTGATTAGAAGATGATTACATTGTCAGTTCACAGTTGTCCAATAAGTACATACTAGGTTGAGATTGTGGGATACAAGAATCTAGTGTGTAGGACATAGCACTATGCTCAGTTGGTAATCGTTAAAGGATACCCAACCAATCTCCTCTTCGAAGGGAGGGCCGTTCATTGCAAAATGATCGTGCAGGGGACCGCATTATAAGTCCGTGGTTGGCGGAAAAGCGCCCGAGTGATGTTTCTCCTCCACAGCAAGCGGCCGATGTACCAAGATTTGAAAGGAAGGACTCCTGGACATTCTTACTTCTATTTGTGCAAAAGCTTACGAGCTATGTATGTAATTGTATTACTTTTGAACTCTGATTTGTATTTGCAAAAGAAATGTAATTCGTGTGGAAACATATTGTAACTTGTACGTATTTATCAATAAAGAAAGGAAAAAATTTATTGTATCATCTTTGTCACTTGTTACCTTTACATGTTTAAAGTGAGAATTGGAAAATTTTTAATTTATGCAGAATTGGGTCGTTACATGTGGTATCAGAGCTACCAGGTTCTACACTGAACCCTATGAGCTCATTACACAACAATGCGTAAACCTTATCAAAAGATAAAGGTTGAAAAGTTCTTGTGCGACAACGGTAAAAGAAAAGAACTTAGAGAGGTGAAAAGGAAAAATGAGATCCTTAGTAACTTAGGAAAATTGAAGACAAGTTAAGAGTTGTTCTGGAGTAGGAACTCCTAAAATCAACAATTTATGTCAATATCAAGGATTGCAGAAAATTATGCAATCAAGTTATGAAGAAAGTTTAGGAAGAATAACCAGTGTATACTTTTATCCAACGAAATAGTTTTATGACTCTAAGGCAGCCAAAAAGGAATAAAGATAACCCTTGTTATAGTAGCAAACTATAGTTGCGAAAAGTCATGAACTTTGGATTTAGTGAAACACTACGAATCTATGTATATGCAATGTCAGCATAAGTTAGATTGAATAAAGAAGTCAACTAAGGAAGTATCCACGGGAGTTGGAGAACTCTTGACAAAAAGCTAAATTTTATGTAAAGAGAGGAGCTTGAAAAAAAAAAAAAAAAGAGTTAGTACCTTAGAGATAAAAGAAAAGACCAAAATGGTCCGAATTAAAGTAAACAACAAAGTGGACAAGATTCCACCGACCAAAATCGATTAGATTATTGGAGTTTTGATATGAAAAAGAGACCAAGCAACTTTGGTATTTTTAGAAGTTAAAAAGTGAGGAAGATTCCAAGCATTGGAATTAAGTCACTTGAAAAGTGACTGAGGAATAAAGAAACCTGAAGTGGAAAGTCAGGACAGTTTTACCAGAGGTTAAACATAGATTGATTTGAGTATAAGCTGAACTCACCTTCATGTTTGTGAAAGTCAACTTTTGTTTTAGATTGTACAAAATGGAAAGGGAATACAATGTGGCACTATGTGTCAAAACAATAGAAGTTGCAAAGGAAACAATGTTTGAAGTAGAGAAAGAACATCAACCAACAAAGTTTTGTGGATATGGAGTATCCTCCATTAAAAGGATGTTAAAAAGAGAATGAAATTAATGGAGTGTCTAGTAAACTTGTAAGTTGCTGATTATTCATTAAATCTTCCATTGAATGATCCAAGTTATTGAAATCTATGGGGTAGAAAATCAATAACAAACTTAACTTTGGAAAATGTATATTAGAGGAATGCCTTGAGATAAGGTAAAGGCAATGTAAAGCCAACAGTAAGGAACGATAAATCCTTACAAAAGAAACAGAAGTTTGCTAAAAGTTCAACCTTGAGAAGATCAAAAGTTGTGGAAACTCTAAGGGGGGAAGGAAAAGAGTGAGTTGACTCGAGTTAAGTACCCCATTCAACAAAAGAACGTAGGTATGTTCTTAGAACTAATGTCTTCTTTGCAAGTCATAATGACAAATAAGTCAAATAGTTTATAATCCAAGAAAAGAGGTATTGGGATCTTCGGAGAAAGTTAAATAAACCCATACTTAGTATTATTTGATCGAAAGGTCAAACGATATTATCTTTTGTTATCCACAAGGAAAAGATATAGAGATTTCTGAAGAAAGATAATCAGAAAGTTTAAGGATTATGACCTATTATCATCTCATATCTTATATTTATTTGATAGAAAGAATCTAATGAAATTATCATTGATGCCTAGGAAAAAGGATAGGCAGATAATTTGATCATGATAAGAAAGGTATTTGCTTATGAGATTGGCAAGGAAAGTTTCAAGATACTCATGACTGAAAGAAAATATCTCTATACACCTTATATGAAGAAAAGTAGATAACGATGTTATTTCTTACATAAATAGTAAAACGAAATATGTTCATGTCATGAAAGTGACTTGAAATTGTAAGCTTATTGTGATAAGAAACCCGAGGATGAAAAAAAAAAATTTAACCATAAGCCATAGAGATGGAATGAAAAATAAGGTAGGATATGACGCTATGCAATACATCGATTATCTTTACTTTGCTGATCACTTGATCACCGTTTCTTATAATGAAACTCTAGGTTTGTAATAACTCAAATGGGAACAAGGAGTTCATTCGAATGAGAAGAGAGAGATCTTAGGATAAGATTTAACCCATTGAATTGTACATTCGGTCTTGATTAAGATATATAGAGGTAGAGAAACTTATAACATTAGACTGATCATTGAGTTGAAAATCCCAAGACATGAAAGGAAATATTAGGATTGTGATTCACCGTTGGAAATGCGCATATCACTTGAATTTATGAGATTCTATGAGTAGAAACATAGGTAGAATGTCTAGTGAAGTCATCATATTGACTAGAACGTTGTTGAGTGGCTCCTATATTAAAGAGAATACACTTTCAAAAAGGGAAACATCCATTGTTATGTCAGAGCAATATAACATTTTATGTGAAATAAAGGGAAATTTTATTGAGTAGGGCACCGGGGATGCTGCTTATACTCACAAGCTTGTATTGAAGTTGGAACTCTCCTATATGATTACGAGAACAATGGAACTAACGAGGAATGTTCATGCTTAGTAACTAGGTATATAATTAAATTTACTATCATCTAGAGATCAATATGCTAGAACATGAATTAACATTCAAAATTTAGTACCAAAATTATTGGGAAAATTTGATTAAGTTAAAAGATGGATGACATCTTTGAAAATAATCCAAGGACAAAAGAAATCCAAGATATGGATGTCCTAAGATAAATGGGATTTATCTCCGCAAAACTTATAACCATTATTATATATGGGAATTAAAAAAGGCGTGAGATCGTAAAATAGGTTTTCAACTAGCCAAAGAGTAGACTATTATTTGATATAAAAGAACCTATGTACCCAAAATTTTGAAGAATTTGGAATGGAACGAGGAAACTAATGTTAGAGTTTGGACATTGGAACGACAACAAGAATTGTCGGATGAGAAACCATTATAAACTTGGAAAGTTAGAGTGCGAAGCTGCATGGAATGTGGCAAGGTAATGACTAGTATACCAGGAAATGAAGATCATATGTCATCATCAGTAAGTCATGTATACTCTCTTGAGATTCCAGAGGAAGAATGGTAGAACAAAAGACAGATCAATCTGTCTATGTTAGTATGACTGACATAATGTTCAAGTAGATAAACTCATCAAAGAAACCAACGCTTTTAGAAAAACTTAACTTATAAGGTATCTGATCCTAAATAATATATTGTGGGCAAGTAGAGGCTTAGTAATCCTGAGAGGTTATCTCAGTTTAGCAATAATGACAAGGTTGTGTAAACCTTGATCGTACTACAAAACATTCAATGGATCGAATGTGCAGTATATTATTATGTAAAAACAAATAAGCAAAGATGGTAGAATAAGTCTTGAATGATTTATAAACTTCTAATATTGCAGTTTGGACCATTATATGAAATAAAAGGTTAAAAACTCAATTAAGCTGAAAAAGGCTTAGAATTGAGTGAATTATAGACTTGATTAAATGTCAAAAAGGAGTAAGAGATCAAAGTGATCAATGAAACTTTGTGGTACAAAGCTTAAGAATGAGGCAGTATCAAGATTTGACTGATGCCCAGGAGCAATTTATGCTCGAGATGGACAAGTAATCATCTACAAGTACTATGTGGTAATGATAAATGAATGTGTAAGTAATGGATGTACTTGATTTATGAGTTGTCTTAAAGTATAAATACCAAAAGAGAAGGATTGGACCCACGATGTAGTGTACAATGCATCAACTTTCCTTTTTCTATTTGGATTATGCTAAGGATAAATTCTTGAACCAATGATTTTCGATCACTGTGTGTTTTGTGTGATGAATAGTTACTATTATAATTCGGATGTGTATATATGTTAAAACTCTTTGGAAGAGTAAGTATGTGTGAAGCATACGATATTTCCCTATGCGATAGTGTAAGACACTCGAAGCAAGTTCTAGAAAGAACAAGTTTGCTACATAGGTTGAATGCTTTATAAATCTTACGTATTTTGTGAATTGTAAATAACACTTTATTTGACTTTAACTATATGTTGAAAAGATATACCTCACCGAGGACGATGATTCACAAGGGGGGAAGTATGTTACATCCCAAATTGTGACATTACAATTTACCATCACTAGATAGAGTAAATGTGAATTCTAGAGGTGAATTAATGATGCTTGAACCTTGTTTTCAATATGAATGATGTTTCATTTGATGTTATTCTTGGTGAAATATTGCATAAAGGAGAATAGAAGGTTATTGATTTATGAATAATCTAACTTTTGAAATGTTTCATGTATTCTGCTTTGTTATGAGCATATGACTGCCGATGTCATGTCATGGTGCGCAGGTATGAAGACTGATCCTCCGGACAGAGGAGAGATATCACTCGGGGAGGAACTTGGTCGGGTAAGCAGTAACGAGTACCAAATGAGCATACACACACGTCAGTATAGGTTCTGAGAAACCAAGTCAGTTATGTTAGTCTAGATAAGTCATCCTTAGGCTTGGAGTTATGTTTACTTCTTTGTGCTTTGAAAAGTGATGATTACTTGTTTGTCTAACTTACTATGCTTTGACCATGATTTGGAAAAACGTGAATGGATATACGTTAAAAGGTCAAGTAAGTATGTGTATAAGTGTATACGTGTATGCGTATTCCTATGAATATACATGTCAAATACATACATATGCTCGACAGATGGATATGCCCATATGTACGTAATGACATGATATACATACATTTATGTGAACACAGCGTACAGAGAAATACATACTAATAATAATATTATATTATTATTCCTTGTTGACTTTACGTAAATATATATATATATATAAATATCGGGTTGTTGACTGGCTCACGATATATTTATATATTTGTTAAATATATATATTTAAGTAATTAAATATTAACAATTATATATAAAATTATTATAGTTATATTAAATATAAATATTTAAAATACTCGGGTATTTAAATATATATGTATTAATATATTTAAAGACTATAATAGTATTTTATAATAAAATGAATAAGGGAACTATATTTTGTCTAAGGGATTTTTATATATATTTATGTATAAATATATAAGGTGATTATTTATCAATACATAAAGAATATATAAATAATAATATATATTTGTATATTCTATTAATAAAATGTATTAATATTAAAATTAATATTTATTTATATATAAATACATTTATATACAAATAAATATTAATGTTTAAAATTATACATTTATAAGTAAAATATACAAATGTAAATTATTAAAACAATTTCAATTTCAAAAGAATGAAATTCGCATTTTTGTGGAAAGATTAAATTCGCATTTTATTATTGTGAAAGCATAAGTATTGAAGATAGCCGTATGAATCATTTAAATTTTTCAAAATACATTTGAAAATAGAATATACTTCATAAAAGGCAAAACTGAAAAGTCGAACTTATGAAATAAATAGAAAAAAATGAAATGAAGAACTTACCCGTGAAAATGGCGGAGCTCCTGCACAGCTGGGAATGGAAGAAGACAATGTCAAGGGTTTAAAACCAGAAAATAGCGATAAACAGCTGAGCTGGGTCGATTTAAGACTTAACCTAAAACGCAGCAAAAATATCATGAAGAATTCTGACGCCTGGCAGAAAAACGTGACTATGAATTTTGTTTTGCTTTCAAGTTGAAAGATTCTTCGAATTGCTGGCTGTATAGGAGTCGATTCATCATAAAAGATCATGACTAAAGGATTGGATGCATGGCAGGTATCACTTTGACTGAGTAAATAGTGAAATTTGTCAATAATCATGCCCAGAAATGGGGAAATCGTTTTAACTGCGGCCTATAAATACCACACAAACTTTCATTCGAAAACATTCCTTGCTTTCTGATTTTTGACGTTTTTAGAAAGAGCTTGCCACTGCAAATTTGAAAGCAAGTATTGTGATTTTATGCTAGTTGTCTGTTCAAAGTGTTTTAATGAGTGCTGAGTATTCTCAGTTATAAATTATTGTGAGATTGTGATTTGGAGAATTTCTGCCTAAAGATACTGTTGGCTAAGAGCAACAATAGAAGACTTCTGGAGGGGCACTACTGGAAAAAGGAGCTTAAAACAGGCATGATTTTGGATTTAAGTTTTAAACTTTAAAAGTTATTTTCCTTACTGTCTTATATTGTTGACTATGTTAAACTGAAAATAATGAATTGTGGCAGTAATCAATCATTGTTGATAATCTTAAATTGCATGATGAATAAAAGGATTTCTTTTTATGCATAGGGAAAGATTAGGAAATGACAATGTAGCTAAGGGAATTAGCTTAAATGCAGTTCGTTAAGTTCATTTATATGTTTAAAAAGATTTAAATGGAATTGTGAATTTGAATATAAGGCATTCAATGGATTAAGAATGATTTAGTTGAAATGGGAATTTTGAAAAAGAAAGGATTCTATTTGGTTATATGCATTGATAGGGAATAATATGCATTGCACTTCAAAGATTGTCTTTTGTGTATGATAGTTGATTGGTAGTAATAAATGATTATGCAACTGTTTGAAGTTTTAAACTTGTATGATCTCCGTATATGGAGAATACGTAGAATATGTAATAAATTCTAGGAACGAAATGATGTTTAAACAAAGTGTAATCCTAGCTTGTGTTATTAGGTTAACATTAGGAAGCTCTCTCCTAGGATAAAGAATTCCGGAAACAGGAGATAGGATAGCAAACACTTGCTTAAAGACTCATTTCTAGTAAACTGTTTGAGGTAGGTAGTCTGGGGTATACTGAACCCACTGAAGGACACGGCCTACGCGTAGAGTAAGGAAGCCCAAAGGAAAATCGGCCCTGAGTAGTGTAAGTGATAGATGACTTACTCAGTTGTTTACTGAACCAAAATAATATGGCCATAGTAATGTAATGTACCTACGTCCTCTTTGATTAGAAGATTATTACATTGTCAGTTCACAGTTGTCCAATAAGTACATACTAGGTTGAGATTGTGGGATACAAGAATCTAGTGTGTAGGACACAGCACTATGCTCAGTTGGTAATCGTTAAAGGATACCCAACCAATCTCCTCTTCGAAGGGAGGGTCGTTCATTGCAAAATGATTGTGCGAGGGACCGCATTATAAGTCCGTGGTTGGCGGAAAAGCGCCCGAGTGATGTTTCTCCTCCACAGCAAGCGGCCGATGTACCAAGATTTGAAAGGAATGACTCCTGGACATTCTTACTTCTATTTGTGCAAAAGCTTACGAGCTATGTATGTAATTGTATTACTTTTGAACTCTGATTTGTATTTGCAAAAGAAATGTAATTCGTGTGGAAACATATTGTAACTTGTACGTATTTATCAATAAAGAAAGGAAAAAATTTATTGTATCATCTTTGTCACTTGTTACCTTTACATGTTTAAAGTGAGAATTGGAAAATTTTTAATTTATGCAGAATTGGGTCGTTACAGAAGCAATGCCTATGAAAAGGTATAGATGCTAGTTAAAGAATATGACCTTCCCTAAGAAATCGCAACCCTCTCCAAGTGGGGGATATAAAATCATATTCTATGGAAAGAAGGAAGGCATCAATGAAGAAGTGTTGGAATTACAAGGGGAAGCATTTTAGGAACAAAATTCACCAGCAGAGTATATACGTTGCAGATATAAATCTAAAAATGAAGATAAATTAAATAAAGGGAAGTATCTATCATGGTTGGCATATTTGTCATTCTTGCCTCCAATATTAAATAAGTATAAATAATGTGTAGATGAGTATGGGAAGATAGATAGTATATAATTCCATTTTTATGAAGATAACATGCAATAAGTAAATATAAAAGCAATAAGTATATAGTTACAAATGATATTAAAATAGAAGCACAATAAGTAACGAATATGTAAATATAGATAGTATGTTATTATTTATGGTGAGTAAATGTAAGGTGAGGCCATAGATAGTACGATTATAATATCTTTTATTGTTCGGATAAAGTAATAATAGGATCCTTAGACAATTAAATAATGGGTTATATAAAATGCTATTACAATATCTTTAATGTTATTTATGAGATATAGTTGTTGATAGTAAGTTTCTTAGTAATAGGGTTTATATAGGTAACATTTTAGTGTTACCATTCATGGATATTTACTTGTAGTACTAGATATGTATATGTATGTATATATCTATATGTATGTGTATATGTATATGTATATGTATATGTATATGTATATGTATATGTATATGTATATGTATATCTATGTATGGGTAGATGTGTGAATTAGATATATACAATAATGATGTTTGCAGCAATTATTAAGCATTATAAGAAACTATGATAATTTAAAATTGGTACAGATGATAGATTTATTAAATGATTGATTTACACTAACAGTATCTTCTAAGTGTGAAGACCAGATTGATTGGGAATGAAGGACTTCAATCAAGATTTCAATTAGTTGAAAAGTACTCGCTAACTCATTTATCAATTGGAACTTAAAGATTTCAAGAAAATTTAGGGCGTTCCAAATCGGGGACATTACACCCTTGCATATGATCATTCAAGGAATTACAAAAACTAAAAAATCATACCTTATTGTTTGCATAAGAAATGCACTTCAAAGTAAGCTACCACAACAAAAGAGCCAATTGCCTGCTTTAGCTCCCACAGGAATTGCTACATTTAACATATGTGCATCAACTATACATTCAATGCTTACGATTCCAATAAAAGAAATGAAACCATTGCAAGGAAAAACACTGACAACATTACAAGAAGAAATGAAACACATAAGGTACATCCTCATAGATGAAATTAGTTTCATAGGTCCAAAGCTACTATTAAAGATAGATAGAAGACTACATGAAGCATTTCCCCAAACACATCTCTGCTTCAGTGGTGTATCTATAATTCTAATAGGTGACCTACCACAACTACCACCTATCATGGACAAACCCATCTATGCATCACACTCCAATGCCAAACTGCTATGGGAAAAAATTACTACAGTTATTGCATTACAAACAATGTTTCGTCAACAAGGTGATGATCCAATTCAAACACACTTTCGTGAAACATTAAAAAACTTATGCAATACAGAACTAACACACCAAGATTGGGAGATGTTAATGACCTGCACAAACAAACTATTTACAACTACTGAAAAACAAGAATTTAACAACTCAATTCACCTTTTTGCAACAAACGACTTAGTGAGACTACACAACAAAAAAATGTTAAAACAACTATACCTTCCAGTTGCAATAAGTATTGTGATAAACACAAAAAAAAAATCAAACATTGATGCTCAAGATGACCAGCTTGAAAAAATATCCTATTATGCAAAGGACAAAAAATCATGCTAACAACAAACTTATGGACTCAAGCAGGACTTGTAACTAGATCCCTTGGGGAGGTTGTTGATATTGTTTACAATCTAAGCTCTAAACCACCAGATGTTCCAATGTACATTGTAGTAAGAATCAATAACTACAGTGGGCCACCATGGAACCAGAATTATCCAAAGTCTATATCTATAATACCTATATCACTAGGTAATCATAAACAAATACCATTAACAATGGCATGGGAAATTACTATACATGAATTCCAAGGCCTGACCCTACAAAGAGCAACAATTGATATTGGTACAATAGAAAGACAAGGACTAACACTTACAGCTATATCAAGAGTAAAATAATTAAATGGACTTTGTATTCAACCAAAGTTCTCTTTTGAGCGGTACTCTAGAGTGCAAAGCAATCCATACACAATTATTAGAAGAAGAAAAGAGGACCGCTTACCATTACTCACTATAAAAAAATGAAGTATACACTTGTCAATCCAATCTCTTTCACATTAACTTTCAAATTAGTTCTACACTACGCAGTTGACACTATATGTCTTTACACAATAATTTTCCCCTTAACTAACTCATTCAAACCTTTTTGGTATGCAGGTGGACACTAAGCAAAATAAAACATATTTTCTAAACAAAATTTCCAAAATCTCAATCCAATACAAGTTGCAATGGCAAAAATAAGG
>VDFB02338559.1:0-12475 GCA_007258455.2 Sequoia sempervirens | reverse complement strand
CAAATTAGGGTTTCCAACTTCGGAGCCTGAAAAGAGGGGTATAAAGTCAGAATTTTCGAAAACCGGTGTAAACCACCGCGATCAGTATCCTTCAAGCTATCTACTGGTAAAATTTGAAGTCAAACGGAGCACTTACTATTTATAGTAAGTCGTTTTGGAAATAGGCTAAAAATAGCAAATCAGTTGCATGCGCCGATGTTAGCAGGCAGGTCACGTGGTGAGGAGCACGTCATTCAAATTTCAAGTCAATTGGAGCTGCGGAGGTATCAAAAGCAAGCAGTTACTATAAATAGCAAACCACCTTCAGAAACAGGCTAAAAATAGCAGGCCGGCTAAAAATAGCAGTGTCGACAGGGTAACGAGGTTGCAAGGATGCAGTGTTTGAAATTTCAGAACAATTTGAGCTTCAGAGATGCAAGAATCAAGAGACTTACTATAAATAGCAGGGCATGGATAAACTGGCGAAGATGAAAAAATGGCTAAGTATTGAGTTCATCCTCCTCCCATGGCCAAATGCGCCCAAGTTGATGAAGAGGCATGAAAAATTTTCTAAGTATGAAACTTTGTCCACCTCCTAGGCTAAAATGCGCCCATGCTTGGAAGGTCAAGGAAAGTCAAAGAAGTTCGTCCTGCACACATAGCAAAATGCGCCCACCTTGAGAGTTGGTAGCAAAAAAATTTCTAAGTGTTGAAGTTATCCTCCACCACCCCCTAAATGCGCCAATCCTGCACATAGGTGGAAATGCGCCCAAAAATAAAGAGTCAAAGGAGTCAACAACTTTCATCCTTCTCCCATGGCAAAATGCGCCCAAAAGCAGGCATGTAAAGACAAAAGGAGGAAGCTTAAGAGTCACATGCTAGGCGTTACAAGTCTCATCCTTCATGCATAGTAAAATGCGCCCACCTCCAAGCATGACATGCAAAATATTTTCTAAGTGTTAAATTCGCCCTTCATGCATGCCAAAATGCGCCCAAGTTGAAGAGGGTAAAACTGAATGTAGGGTGGTGAATAAGGTAAAAGGTGAAATGAAATACTCCTAGGCGTGGTTATTATTCCTCTTCAAGTGTCAAATGCGCCCCAAGGTGGTAAGTATTACTAGGCGTTGAAAATGCCAAGGTGTTAGAAAATATTGCCAAGGGTGAAAATAATGCTAGGCGTGGTTTTATCCTTCATCAAGTATGCTATGCGCCTAAGGTGGTAGATAAGAAGTGAAATATTGCTAGGCGTGGTGATGAATATCCTTCAACATGTGTGATGTGCGCCTAGTGTGTGTGGTGATGAATAATATGTTAGGCGTTGGGAATATTAAGCCTATGGGGCATAATAAAAAATCAAACATGTTGGGCGTTCAAGTTAAATATTCTCCATGGTATGTGCTTTCAAGGATTTTCTAAGTGGATTGAAATAAAAAATTCCCACCACAGGCAAGGTGATTGAGGATGAATAAAATTTTCTAAGGCAAAAATTTGCTAAATGATTCAAAAAAAAAAATTCTCTAAGGCAAAGTATTTTCTTCCTTAAGAAAATACGCCTAGACTTGCAAGATGATGAAATTTCCTGAGATGAGTAAAATTTGTCGAAGATGAAGTTAGAAAATGATGACAATGCCGGATGAATTTAAAATTTTTCAAGTCCGAGCAACAGGATGTTTTCAGAGATGTGAGGAACGGGTTAAATTTCACAGGGAAATAATTTTCTAAGGTTCAAAATTTAAAATTTAAATGAACCCGTTCGTTGAGTACCCATGGATTCGACAAATTTTGGAGAAAATTTTCTTCTGGGTACTGATGATCTTCGATGAGAAATGGATTTCTATGTCTTCCACACTTCGCCGAGGCCTTCAGCATGAGGAATTTGATCGGTGCTCGAATTGTGAAATTTTCCTAAGGGAGAATTTAAAATTTTCTAAGGCAAAGTGAGTAAAATGTGTTTTCAAGATGAGTTTCTCCAGACAACGAATTTAAAGTGAATTGCCTAGATATTTTTGATTAAATTCTTCACTGATGAATTTTCCAGAGCCGAAGAGAAGTAAAATTTGAATTCAAGTGATAGAGCTCCGACTGGTGAATTAAAAGATGAATTTAAATTAAAATTTTTGAAAGTGAATTTAAAAGATGCCAGTCAAAGTTGAACTTCTAGAAGATTGAGATTCTCAGACAAGTGTCAAAAATGCCAGAGGAGGGAAATTCAAATGAAGTAATGGAAATTTAATTCACTGACTATACTTAGCTTCTTCTAGAAGTCGATTTTTGCTATAAGAGCTGAGAAGTTTTTCATTTCTCCTCACCAATTGAAGGAATTCGAATTTGCTCTAGGCTGAAGTTCAAAACTTGGGAGACTGAAGTGTGAAGCTGAAAGTTGCTAAGGCTGCAAGTGTTGAAAAGTTCGAATTTTTGAAGTTGGAGAGTGAGTTGCCGAGCAAGGCGTTGGAAGTTGCTGAGATTGAGGTTCAAATTTGCTTGAGGAAAGTTTGTAGCTGAATGTTGATTAAAAAATTTCGATTTGAAGAGAATATTGCTGAGAGTTTAGAAAGTACAAAGTTGCTGAAGCTTGTGAAGTGCGCACTTGCTAAGTGTGAAGTACGAATTTACAAAGTTCAAATTGCTGATTGAAGTTGCTGAAAGTGTTGAATTTGCTGAGACTTTCTAAGTGATTGAAGCTCGAATGTGTTGAAGAAGAAGTTGAGGTTTGCGAATGAGAAATAATAGTGCAATTTCTTGAAGTCGACTGGCAGCCCTGCAAGGTATTTTATTTATTTTTCTAAGTTAATTTGCTGATGAAATTTTATTGTCCTGCAGATGGCTGAGGCAAGGGCGACTGGCAAGGATAACAATGGTGCATCCAGGCAAGCTGTTATAAAGAAACTGAGCAAGACATTTATGTCGGAGTCAAAGTTCACTTCAAAGTTGGGCAGGCTGACAGATACAAATTTAGGCTCTGTCAACTTGGAGACTTTCAGGAAAAGAATGCTGGGATTTGGTGGTCATCAACCTTCGAACACTTCGCACATCATTCGAAGCGGATTATATGCAGCTGCTGGTTTCCCACCAGCCATTCAGTGTTCGGAGCTGATGATGGAGTGCGCCAACTGCTATGAGAAGGATCGTGTCAATCATGTCACCGCATGGACAAGTGTCAGCCAACCTCACTCGCTACCATTGGTGAAGCCTTTGAAATCCCAAAGGAAGCATGATTTACAAGTCTAGGAGCGAAATGAGCTTAATGTATGTCTCTACCCAGATGTACGTAAATGATCAATACCATTGATGGAGTAACCCTGGCCCTTCGCATCTAAGCTGCCAAGACAAATCATATGTGATGACTCTGGAGCAGAGTACCGGTGATCACTATGATGTCAGAGCAGCTGGAGGTTGCCCGCGAAATTGTTTATTTTCGAAGCCTCGATGTTCATTACATCAACCTCGCGGCCGGAAGGAAAGGGGATTACATCAAACCTGGCCGCACGATCGCGGACAATTTGCACGGCAGCCCCGAGCTTGGAGAACGAAGACATTTTATATGGGCTCTTACATCATCTACATGTCGGCTCGTGGCGACCTAAGTATCGAGGAATTTCATATAAGGAACCTGTTGGCTGTGGTTCTCACCAATTCAAAATTCATGAGGCTTGTCCGCAGTTGCACTTGGCAAGTACCACTCATTACAAGCGTGCCAATGACGCCTTCACCATGCACATCACTAGACTGCTTCAGGAGCAAATGCATCACAGAATCTTGAGGGAAGCTCAGGAGTTAATCGAAAGGTATGGGTGCTGGTTTATACAATTTCCGAAGTTCTCTTACATAAGGCTGCAAGGTTTTTCATCATATCCATATAAACTGCCTAAGTACCCAACCAACAGAATATTAATGTTAGAGATATCTAGGCAATTGGTTGCCTACGATAAGATTTAGAAGAAAAAGAAGGGAGGTGTGGACTTCCCGATTGTCATGGGCAACTCAGATGAAGTGTGTCCTTCATTACAGGCAGCTAGAGAGGCCGAGAGCGAGCTTCAGTTCTATCACTTTTCATATCACACCCCACCCATAGCACTAAGTGATCCCGCATAACAACATCAAATGGGTAATCGCCGAGGAATTCTAAACACAAGGAAATATTGGTGATTATTAGTCGATGCATCGTATTATATCGTAAGTCGTGAAAATAATGTTCTCATGCCATCAAACATGATCGTGGAGTGTGGTTGTTCCTGCACTGCACTGTGTGAGGACATGGACGCTTGTCCATCCGTGATTATGCAGCGTTGAGAGATACCTAATTTCCACTCCTGGATTGGTCAAAACCAGAGGTTGCTGACTTGGACACACTTTCCATTCCAGTCTTGACATTTACCAGGGCATGGGTTGACAGGCGTGTGAGCAGGTTGAAGAGTAGGTCGATTGCTTTGACTTACAATTTGATGGGAGATCACAGGACATCCACCCTTCACCCAAGCAGAAGAAAAAATCACACGCAGGTTCGAGTCTAGAAGAAAGAGCCGCTCGGCAGAGCTCGTTTCGCAAATGAACTCCAAGAGTTGCTCAGTTCCAACACACCCATTGGAGACACGCTTCCAAGCATACAGAAAGTTTTCTATTTGCTGATCAAAGGAGTGTATTTGTTCCAGTGGTACAGTGAAAATAATCAGCTACCACGGAGAGAATCTCAGCTAGCTGAAAGCATCAACAATAATCTACTAGAAAGTTAATCACAAGATGATGAGGGGACTATTACCGACCCTCGCCGAAGAGTTGAGACGGCCTGAAGATGATGATATAGTTTCGTGAGATACTCAGCCACTTGAGGCCGATGAGCCTCGCCAGAATGATATAGAAGTTGAACAAGTTCGTGAAGTAGAGGCACAAGAACAACAACCATTTGATATACAGTATACAGTACCTGATTGGCTCAGAGATAGGATGAGAAGAAGCCCCAATGAAGAGATTGATCCAACAGTTGAAATGGAAGAGTTTTTGAACAGGATCAAAGGCAATTTCCATTTAAGAAGTTAGAAAGCACGGCTGAAAGATTTCTAATAAGACGATGGCTCTCGCAACCTTACGGCCGCTACTGTGTTGATTAGATCAGATGAAGCGCGACTGAGAACTATGTGGTCACAACTTTGAGTTAGGGACGCCTACGGGGCCAGTATTTATCAGAGGAGTGTGATAACTCCTATCATGCCCCATGACGACATTCAAGAAGGAAGGAAAGTACAAGAAGTTGAAAGAGAGCATATAGTTTTGATAGGATATGTGCGCCAGCTTGGCCCCATTCTCGGTGGGCGACATTCCAAATGAGGAACTTCCAAATGATATACCTAGAGAATCAATCGCTAGGTTTGTTGAGTTGGAAAAGATGGCAATGTGAGGCGCATAAGTGGGTCACCGGAGTTCGTGTGGCCGAGACGTAAAATTCTATGGAGGACCTTTGCTTTGCTTTTCTCGCCAGGCTTCTAGTATCTTAGCACCGGGATGGAGGCGCTTGATCGTGTTTGGGAGATGCTTCGCTACCGTAGCAAAGTTATTCACCGCCTTTGAGGCACTGAGACATGTTTCATGGTTGCCGTCGATTGATGGAGTGGGTCATTCAGAATGACGTGTACGCACTTTTCTAGATGGTATTCTTCTCACAATCACTGATCGGTTTCTTTGATGGAGCACATGCGGATTCACTAGAGTACCATACAGGCCAATATCATTGATGGAGTCCGTAATACTTCTCGGTGGCCATATTTGCCAGGGCGATGAATCCGCATGAGGTAACCTGATAATTTGAGGGGTAGGCTGGTGCCTTTCTTTTCAGAGGTAAAGACCTTCGTACAGGATGACTTTGAGAACACCTCTACTTTCTCCAGCTTGATCCAGAGCACGCAGGATTCCTTAGTTGCTTGGAGAAAATCTTGTGCACGGCATGAGACGTCAGTCACGGTGTTGGAGTTCCAGCTTGATTGCATTCCACCTATTTCAGTCAGAGGTTGAGGTTGTACTTGGAAGATTCGTTGAGTTTGCAGCCAGAGAGAAGCAGAACGGGAATGCACTACTGGACGAGGATCTTCTAGAGGACTGATTGTGGGCATTAATTGCCTTTTCTATTTTGGGAGTGAGTGGGAATCTTGATTCATTTAATGTACCACTCCCCATTCTGGCAGTTTTTAGGGTTAGGGCTAAGGTGTCACAATCTTTGCCACTCTTTTGATTGTAACCCTAGCCGTCTTTTGGACCTGGCTACCTATAAAAGGGGGAGTCCCCCTCATTTGTAATTCATTAGACTAGCATTAGACTTGGAGATCAGACTGGAGAGTAGAGCAGAGTAGACATTTTGCTTGATAGTTTAGCATAGTGTGGAGAAGAGAGAAAGTTTTCCCTTTGAAAACTTTTGTGGAGATTGTTGTGTAAAACTTTCATGATAATAGATCTTTTCATTGATGGTGGAATTCGTCTTTGTCATGGATAGCTAGCAAGGTCTCTTCATCCTTTCGGATCCAAGTAGCATAAAGTAGCATAATTTTCATCTCATGCAAGTAGTTTACTTTGGATGTGTGGTGTTTTATTGAGGTAGCTTCATTTCATTCCATACCACTAGTAGCTTGTTGATGATAAGTTCGCCTTGCGTGGTCCACTGGAAATTATCTTGAGTTTAACTTCGATTGTGATTTGTATACTTATATGCGTCGTTCTGATGGTGTATGTATGCTAAATTGTAGTCTGAACATCTTTTGCTATCCCTTTGAAGATTGCACTAATTTTGCTGAAGCTGTCCGAAGTGAGGCTAGGTGAAATTCGGTCGAAATCTGCCGAAATTGAGCTCCACATATCTTGCATTTAGAATAGAATATAAGTTTCTTAGGCCCTACACTCATTTACTTTCCGCATATTTCTGGTTAGCTTTAGGAAAATGTATTTATTGCCAAACCATTCGCATTATACAAGTCCCTTCAAATCATCCATTTACTGTTAACTGCAAGAATCCTGAACAATTGTGTAAGTCCCCTCGTGAAAACAACAATTCACATCAAACCAACTGAGGGTATTCTATGTATTTCGGAACCTTGGAGTTGAACGTATTTAACTTTCTCGGCAACCTTAATGTTTAATCAATACTTTGATCAAGAGAGAATGGAGTAGGCCTTCGGACAATTTCTACTGGGTTGATTGGAAAGCGGTCATAAAATCACATCAACAACACCCATGAGGGCAAAGAAAAGTACCAAATGAGAAATTAATGCTACCATTGTTGAGGGAAGTTGATTCTTGCCATTCACGTTGCCGTTGAAGTCCTATGAACTTGAGAAATGCCCAAAGAACACCAAGCAGAACAAACCAAAAACTAGAAGTCAAACCATAAAATGTTTTTGGGTGGTGCTGATCGCCTATGCACCCATGTGCTCTTGTACCATGTTCTATAGAGGACTAAATAATGTTTCTAAAATGTGATTTGCATAGAGCTTATTCTATTGGATGACCTTTCTTTCATAGCCTGTCTTTCTTCATACACAATCCATGTTTCTTCGTTCTTTTGTTAACCTCGTATAGCCATTGACTTATAGTAGTCTTACATTGACAAACATAGTACATGACTAACCTAACTCTTGTTGGACCATTTGCCATATTTTAGACAATTATTTTTTTTTACCACGATTTGTGGTATCAACCATAGAAGTGAAATCCTCATAAAATCGCAAAAATCCTGATTTTAAAAAATTCTTCAGTTGAAAGGACTTTTTCCCCCAAAAAATACCGATTTAATGAGCCGTGATTTTCAATGATTTGTAAGGGTTTAAATCGCAAAAAAAATTCATAAAAATTGGAAAAAAAAGTGCCTGAGCAACCCATCACGAAACCCTAACTATGCAAAATTGCTATTTAATTGAGTTTTTTTGTTGTTTAGAGCACAAAACTAAGAATTGGTTGTTGGAATGTGCTTCACCATCAAAGATTTGCTAGATTTCATTAGGTTGCTGAGGCAAATCGCAAGAAGATGACCTGGAATGGACATATATTTCTAATAGATATTAAGGACACTAAAATGGAGACACATTCTTTGGTATGTTTCTACGTTTGATATTAAGGACATTAACATTGAATTTTTAAGAGATGTGCTGTTTTTTTCTCTATATTCCACACTATTGTCATTTTCCTTAGGCTCTATGGTAGACAATATCATAAATACTAAGTAAGGCTTCTATCTTGTTTTATTAACATATCTGAACCTTATAAGAGTACTTGCCAAAAGTTAATATAGACAGCCAAACTAAATTGAAACGAAACTCTATTGGCTTGATATCAACCTAGAGAGGTTTGTTTTCTTTGAATTCTTGTGATTCAGACTATTCAAAAGAATTTTAACACTTCAATTGTCCACAATAATACCAAGGTGGTTGTTTAGATTATGAAGGTTAGGTTTGGACAAATTTCCTTTTGAGATGCTAACCAAGTGTGATATTTTGGAGCTTCAATTTGACATTGGCAATCAAGTTTTTATGACAAATGGGTAGGGTAGTGACAATTGTATAATCAAGTGGAAAGCATAAATATATAAATAATAGTATATAGACTTTGTGGAACAAGAAGCAAAAATGTTCCTATCAGAAAGATACAAATCAACTTGTAGTGCTGAAAAAAATGAATTGTAATAGTATTTATATCAAGATGAAGGATTGTTTTGGTTATATTTAAATTTCTTATATATTTTGTGGGATTAATTCTTTGATAATTGGTGAAACTCGCTGCTTAAATGCATGCCTTGTGCTTGTTTGGGAACTACATTCTATTTAGGATCGCCATATACATGGAGGTTTAGAAGACTTGCAAGGAGTACAATAGTAGTACATGAATGCTTTAGACATATATATAGTGAAGCATTCGGTGCATGTTGGTAAACTAATACATGCCTTGGGAGAAGTCATGCCCCAATCTTGTGGGATTATCTGTTGATGTATACAGCGTTGGTTGCTTTACTCTAGCCCAGATTGAAATCAATTAAATCATAGCCTTACGAGTATTTAATTGATGGAAACGATTTAATGAAAAGAGACATCACTTGATAAAAGATGATTATTATTCATTTAATATAATTGGTTCGATTTCCTTAGAGGCGCGATTATGTATGGAGGTTGACTTCTTGCTTGTAAAGGTCATGCCTCTTGGATGAGGCCGACATGGTGCCTTTTGGAGAGTCACGTCTCTCCCTCCACCTTGTATATATACACCTTCATTACAGTCCATTTGATATCGATTCATTCATAGTTCAGGCAATACATTTCATCACTACTTGGTGCAAATTCATATACAAGGCAGATCGAGTTATATGCAAGATCAGTTCGGCATTGTTGAAGGCTGTTGAAGGCTGAGAGTTCATCATCGAATTGTCTCTTTATAATTCTGTGTTGCATCATACTTTGGTGCATATTATAGGCCATCATATCGGGCTCTATTGTAAAGGAGACTCTATTGGTGATTCAATATATAAGTGGTATATTGTTGCTGAGTTTTCCTCCCTGAAGTGGAGGGTTTTCCCAGGGTATCTGCTGTGTCTTTGTGTTGGTTTTGAATTAATTTTCTGTGCATTACATCTGATCATAAAATCAACATGGTATCAGAGCGGGTGTGAAGAAGATTGTGATCAGATTTCTTATTACATTGATACTCTTTAGTCTCTTTCTCATTGTTGTCTATCTCTTCGTCAAGATGGTGAACAGTCTTAAGGTTGAGGATAGACTCGAGAGAGCATCAAATTTCATTTCATGGAGATTCAAAATTATGCTCACCTTGGAGGAAAACGAATTGGTTGAGTTTGTCTAGACCAAAGTCCTCGAGCCTATGGATGAGGAAGAGAAGGTTCAGTGGAGGAAGAAAGATATAAAGGCGAAGAGGATGTTAGTTGATTCCGTGAAGGATCATATTGTTCCGATTGTCTCCAAGTTAAAGACGGCAAGAGATATGTTCAAAACCTTGGAGGAGATGTACGAAATCAACAACAGCAGCTGGGTACTCACACTGAAGCAACAACTCCACCAGGTGAAGACGACGAAAGGAGAAATTGTCATTGCTTGCTTCATGAAGATTTCGGAATTGAGAGATCATCTCTACAATTGGTCATGTGGTTGATGACAAAGTCTTGACCATGCTTGCTCTCAATGGTCTTCCTTCATCTTGGGAGTCCTACATTCAAGGAATTAGTGCAAGATCAAAACTTCCTAAGTTTGATCGATTTAGGCAGATTGCATTCAAGAGGAGTCTAGGTTGGCTGCTAGAGGAGTTTGTCAAAGCTCTGATAATGAAGACATTCATGTCCTCGCCACTCAATCTTCGAAGAAGAAGGGAAAAGATGGGAAGAAAGGATAATTTAAGAGGAATAGAGACAAAGGAGTAGATGGTGCTCCCACATTCAAGAAGAAGAGCGACCTTTCCAAAGTCCAATGCTTAGGTGTGACAAGTTTCGTCAGTTTGCTAAAGATTGTCCAACTAGGCCTAAGTAGGAGGCCACCGTTGCAGATGTTGATGATGCCTCTCCATAGAAGGACTCATGTGAATACTTGTTCTATTCAGCATTATCAAGCAATGTACCTACTAACACCAACACTTGGTTGATTGATAGTGGCACCTCTCGCCACATGACCGGATTTAGGGAGCATTTATCAAACTTGGTGGAGAGAGACTCTGGTGAATAAGTTATTATTGGAGATGATGCTAGTTACTCGGTGAAAGGAATTGGGATCTCCAATCTCCATTTGGATTTCGACATCTCCCTGCAGTTGTGTGATGTTCTATATGTTCAGACATCAAACAAAACCTTGTTTCCATTTCAGCCCTCACGAGAAGAAAGAGAATTACCAAGTAGCATTCTCGGAAAAGGATTCTTGTGTGAATGAGAAGAATTCCAACTTCAAGATTGCTTGGGTGATTGGAGTTAGACATGAGAGTCTCTATAGGCTGCACTTGTCCACTTTAGGCACTAATTACATGATTCTTCAAGCAGTGTGATCTTTGGCATCGAAGATTGGCTCCACCTTCACTTTTGAGCTCTACCTATCATGGAAAGATAGTCGCAGACGCCGAAAAGTTCAACTAGGAGCATGAAGGTACTTACTTGAGAGGTTAAGCTTTGGGTAAGATCTTGAAGAGTCCATTTCATAGTAGAAAATAGATCCAAATGTATTCCTAGATCTGAAGTTCATTCAAATTTATGTAGTCCCGATACATTTGCTTCTTCGAGTGGTTTCTTGTATTACATTCTTTTTATTGATGACTACTCTAGAAAGACTTGTATTTATTTCTTGAAATCTAAAGAATCTGAGGAGGTATTAGAAAGGTTCAAGGAATTCAAAGCTCAAGTGGAGAATTTGTCCGAGAAGAGGATCAAAGTTTTGAGATCCGATAACGGAGGAGAGTACACTTCCAGCAGCTTTCGTAGTTTTTGCATTGAAGCTGGGATTAAGAGGAGTTCGGTGTCATATAATCCTCCAACAAAATGGTGTTGCAGAGAGGAAGAACAGATCAATCGTGGAAGGAACAAAAGCCATGATTCATGACTAGGATCTGCAAACCTTCCTTTGGGCGGAAGCATCTAGGTCAACGGTCTATGTTCATAATAGAAGTCCTCACCAAATCCTGGAGAACATGACTCCTGAAGAAGCCTTTACTGGGAAGAAGCCGGAAGTGAGTCATATGAGGATCTTTGGATGTCTAGTATATGTTCATGTACCAAAGGAAAAGAGGACTAAGTTGGAGCCTGGCAAGAAGGGGATTTTTGTAGGTTACAGTGAAACATCAAAAGCCTACAGGATCTACATCCTAGGTTAGAAGTTGATTGAAATCAGTAGAAATGTCACATTTGAGGAAGATGTTGCATTCAGAAGGTCCAAGGGAACTCACATGGAGATTGATAATGAAGAGTCTCCTTAGGATATGGAAGTTGACCATGCTCCTGAGATTCAGAGGGAGACTTCAGAACCAAAAGAAGATGATGATCCAGTTGAGCTCTTGGAACCCACTGATGGGCCTACTGATATTGCGATTGGGAGAAAAAGACCTCTTTGGGCTAGATAAACGATGCAAGAAGCAAAAAGGTTTGCAGCACCAAGAGGAACCTTCAGAGAAAGTAAGAGACTGCATAAGCTCTCCAGTTATGTTGCTTTGATGAGTCAGATTATTGAGTCTGAACCTTCCAGTATTGAGGAAGCTTCTAGTCAATAGGTTTGAAGAGATACTATGACAGAGGAGTATTAGTCAATTTTCAAGAATGATGTTCGAGACATCGTTCCTAGACCCGCAGGCAAATCTATGGTATCTTCAAAATGACTCTTCAAGACCAAGCATACGACTGATGGCAGCATTGAGAAGTACAAGGCAAGATTCGTGGCTAGGGGGTTTTGACAAAAAGAGGGAGTTGACTATGAAGAAACATTTGCTCTTGTTGCTCGCTACACTTTTATCAGAATCATTATTGCCATTGCTACATCTAGAGGATGGA
>VDFB02338558.1:28372-77674 GCA_007258455.2 Sequoia sempervirens | reverse complement strand
TGAGAATTAGAGTATGGTGAATGTTGAGCAATGACACAACCAATATACAAAGAACATTTGATAATAAAATGGCACTTAGACTCTAACTTGGTAGAATAGTACTTAGGAGAAGAGAAATAAAAACTCAAATATATGGTAGAGCTCAACATCAATTAGAAGCTTTAACAATAATAGTCTTCAAGTTGTGACAATATTGCATGTCTTCTTCTATAATAACCTATATTTCATAGAGCAATATTAATACAATCTAGAGTAATATAAATTTACCAAGAAATTCTAAAAATATAAGTCTTGTCAAAACCATGATATGAAAAATCCCTAGAAATTGACATCCTTATGTAATGTATACACTAAAAAATATAGTTCTAGGAAGCCAATGCAAGTTTAGCAGAAAGTGTGTGTTGCATTCATGGGTACAAGTGTAGTTTTGGCTACTATAACATCTATCAAAATTGCTCTACCATTTAAAGAAATAGTATTTTTTCTCTTATATGTATGCATATAAATATTTTAGTCAATATTTTTAGCAATTTCATATATGAATTAATAAGTTGTATTTTTTTACTTTTTCACTAGATATTAAAACCCCAAATTACTACCACATAATGAAATTACTAGAAATAAACCTCTCATGTGGGAAAACGGGATCTAGGAACTAAATCACACATTCTCCTACATCATATTAGGAAGGAACCAAAAATGATCACAAGTACCCACTTGGATACTAACCTCAATAGAAGAGCCATAACGGTAAATCACGGTTTTGGTTCTTTCTTGGGGGAAATCAATGTTGATTGATTGATTAATAATTAACTTGATTTGATAAAGAAAATGTATACCTAGGTCAACTATGAAAATACAACAAACTGATGCAATTACAGATACATGTAGTATTGAAACACAAAAATGAATCATATGAACTTGGAAAATAAATTTGAGCTCAAACTGGGTGGACAAGGGTGTTACTTCCCTAGATCTGGAAGTGCAGATCTGAGGAATTAAAAACAAGATATCAAATGGTCATAGTCTATAGGTTCTTCCTTTCTAAACTCAACTTCGAAACTTCATCTATTGATGATCAAATCCACTTTCCCTAATTTTTTGACATAGGGGACTTGAATCCTTGATCTTGCAACTAGGTCTTCAATCTTTTCCCAAGTTCACTTTAGATTTGTTACCTACACACAAGAGAAGAGAGAAAGGGTTGTGCCATACAGGAGCTTGTCTAAGTCAAACCCCATTTTGGTGATTTCACCTCCATATTGGCTATGATGATGTAAAGAGTGTTTAACCATCATTAAACACATGCCAAATGGATAAAAGGAATGATAAATTGAAAAGTGTTGTAACTTACCACTCAGATCTACTTTCCTTGATGGACTAGACTCATTTTACTCATCTCATTCAAGTAGAATTGGTTGCTTGATTGAAATTCTTGCAAGTGTTAGTACTCACAAAAAAATGAACATAAAACATGAATAAACTCACACCAAGACTTGATGCATTGCAAACATGAATCTTGATTGATAATAAATGCTTCTCTCATTGCTCAATCAATCAATTCCTAAGAATGTTACAATGGTGTAAAAAGGTGTAATATTTTTTTTTTTTAAGTATTAATATTAAGTTAATTAATTGCATACATTCGTTAAGTTACTAGACGTTACACTACTTTGAGTTTCCATAAGTGACTTAAGTATTTTGCATTGCACAAATTAAATTATAATATAAACATTTAACATTGCATAACATTGAAATTTCCATTCAAGATATTATAATAAAGTTCAAACATGTTTCCATACATTGCATTTGATAGAATATACAATACTCATCCATCTGATGAGGTAGTTCAATAATGATTACAATTACAATTACATTGTTCACCTCTTATACAATTGAGGGATGTTTACAAATACAAGTTTACAATAAGAGAAGTACATATAAGTTTCCATGTGCGAGCTCTCCATCCATGAAGCTCTCGATGCCAAGATCAAACTGGGGACCCAATGGAGTAAGGTGCATGTTCCACCCAACCATGTGGTACCCGTAGGTCCACCCCCCGTGCTAGGACATAGTAATAAGGTTACCTAGACCTAATCTACTAACCCTAGACACTAGTACACAACAGACTATTGGTTACATTGCTTCTAGATTTTGACAAATGATTATATCACAAACATAAGGTTAACTGTTATTCTAGGTGGAGTGTCATTACAAAAATGCAAAGGTTACCCTGGTGTTTCTTCCTAGGTTCCGGCCCCCAATCCTTGGGTTACCCTGGTAACCTCTTACGAAACCCGACCCCTATTGCATACTGTTGCGGAATCGAATGTCTTTTAAAGGAACAAGACATTGATTTTCCATTCCAGGCCTTCTCAACTTATACTCATGACTGTAGTAGCTCAAGAGTCATAAGTGAGGCATTTAAATCTTGTTAATTGTTTTAATCTAACTACTGTGTTCTTTAGTTTTCACTGATTTACTAACTATTTGTAAGTTACCCTGACACCACTTTGTGTGTCGGCCCTTACAAATAGCCACTCCCCTAAACATAACATGGGAATCTAAGTTTTCTTGACTAGGGTTTACAAAGTGCACAAAGTATATCACTAAATAACAAATAACCTTCAACGGTATCAAAACACCATATTTAACGCATGCACAACCCAAGTTAACTCAAGAATTACATTTGAACAATAAACCCCCCTTTCTATACAATTTATTTTGGAAGACTTATTCAACTATAACTTTCTCTATTAGCCCAAAAGATTACACATTTAAAAGCAAATCAAGAGAAATAATTGTCTATTGTTCAGATATATTAAATCCACTTAAATCAGTTTGAGAATGACACAATTATAAATCAGCTTTAACAATTTAAAGAACTTGTATCGCCTAATCTATTACATTTTCTATATATCACATAATGGGTTAATCATCAATTTTCAAATAATTACTTGCATTTAAATTAAATGAAAATCTTTTATTATACCCCCCTTTCAAGTTTATCCTACATATATAATTATTTAAAATTCACTAAACAATATATCTATATATATAATAATATTATATATCATATATATTATATATTATAATATATTATAAATAATATATTATAAATATAATATATATAACATATATATTAATTATATATAAAATATATATAAAAAAAAAATGAAATTTAATAAAGATAAAAGTTTTATTGCACGCGCATTAAAAAAAATGCATAAAGTAATAAAACTCAGAATTTATTTTTTTGTTTAAGTTTTCTTTTTGTAACAGGGTAAGGCCCGCGGCCTTCCCAGGGGGAAGCACCCAGGGTGCGTAGTGCGTAGCCTGGTGGGCGCGCCCACCACTGTAGGTCCCCTCCCCCAAATTCTGGTTTTTTTTTTTTAACAATTTTCAATTCCGTCCGCAAAACCATTTCCGAAAAAATATATATATATTATTTACTGTGCGAAATATTGTAGAAAATGCATACGGATTTCAGGTTTTGGGAAAATATTTAATGAATATTCATTATAAAAAGAAAATTAAATAAAATATGTATATATATATAGATATATATATACACATATTTTTATATATATATATTAACCAGAATTTACACAGTAATAGTTTACTGGTAACCTATAATTTCTTTCAATTGAATTTTCTATAGAAATTAAGAAATTAATCAATAACATATTTTGTTTCACATAATTTCAATGCAATCTCAGATCTTCAAAATGATCTACCTTTTAAACAAATAATTTAATCATGAAACCTTCAATGAATTTGTAAATTTTCATCTGTAGGTTTTATTTTTCTTCTGTATAAAATTAATCTTTGTTTGCCACCTTTGTTTCTCTATTTTTTTAAGACATTTTCACAGAGATTCAAGAAAAATTTAACAGCAGAAAATTTTCTTTCTTTTCTCTTCAAAAAAAATTTTCATAGATCTTTCCTACTATAAAATCTTTACAAATATTCCCGAGAAATCAAACACAGGAAAAACTAAACTAATATTTTCTCAAACATTCTTTTCAAAAAGAAATCAAATTTTAAAAGAAGAATACCTGTAGCTTAAGATTTGACTGTAGACAAGAAAACCTCTGTTGCCCATAACACACAATTCCCCAAAAGCTTTTCCAACCAACACAAAAGATCCTCCCACCAAGGAATCTTCCACAAAGAAATACAACCAAATACAGAGAGATAACAACTTCTAAGAATAATAATTTTTTTCTTACAGCAAGAGAATTTTTTTGCAAAAGCTCTAATAATTTCCCCGTGAGGAAATTGAACAACCTCTGTGTTTCCCTGAGATCTAAAATATCCTCCGTAACAAATTTTCCCCAACAATATTCAATTAAAGCACTGGCACACATGTCGAGAAGTACAAATATCTTTTAACAACTTCTCGGCAATTTTGCCCTTCAGTATTTGCATGCAAATTTTAATTTTATTTAAATTTAAAAATCAATTTTCAATTGCATGCATTTTATTTTTTATTTATTTTCTAATTTTGAAATACACTATTTACTCACTTAATAATTTAATTTAATTAATTAATTTATTTAATTAAATTAGTTTAATCTTTTTAAGATCAACCATTTAACCAAATAAGCTAATTAATTAACTAAATAATCAACCAAGTAATTTCTTCCACATTTAAACATTAATTTAAATACCAATAATTAAAGCACAATCAACTAACATTAAAATTTAACTAAATTTAACTTTCAACAATTTATTCAAACAGAAATGACAATACAACCTATGACTCTGAACTGAAACAGACAAAGTACTAAGACCAGGGTTAAAGACTAGACTAGGGTGAACCAAACTACTATCTCCCGATCAATGTATCCGTTGAGTCTTGACACGCTTAGACCTGAGTACCTAGGTGGAGTCGGTGTCATGTACCTGCAAATTCCTACAATCCAAGCAAATAACGTGCATACAAATATATATAATTAAAGCATTAAACAAACACACCATGTAGAGAAAATTACAGATATCACAGGGCACTCGCAAGCGAGTGATGCGATTCCGTTCTCCACACCAATACACATCACAGCAAACTGACGAAATAAATAGCTGTTAGTCCATCATAACATGTACATAGCAATAATCAACTGAAATTAAACATCTAAACTATATCTAATCATGACTGAAATCAATAATCATCAAACAATATATCATCATGTCACAAAATAATCCACTATCGCTCAAAACCAGTGATCAAAATATCCAACAAAGCATCATAGGTCTAACAGTGTGAAAACATAACAGCAGAAGGCATAAGCATAAACGAAGGGGTACTACATCCTCCCCCCTAGGATCAGGCTTGCTCCTAAAAGCCTGCGAACAGATAGGGATAAAGTTCCCTCATGCGTGTTGCATCCTCCCAGGTAGCTGAAGCCTCATAGCTAGGATCCCATTGGACTCTCACCTGATCAACGTCTCGACCCCTAAGACCGAGCATCCGGTGCTATAGAATGGCCATGGGCTCCAAAGCCAGCTACCGGTCCTCTACCTGTAACGCATTCCAATCAAGTACATGAGATATGTCGAGATGATATGGTCTAAGAACTGATACATGAAAAACATCATGAATACGAGATAAACTGGGTGGTAAGATGAGCTGATATGCCACAGGGCCAATTCTCTCTAAAATCTCGAATGGTCCAACGAATCAAGGCACAAGCTTAGAGCCTTTTCCATAACGGATTGGACTCTTTCGCGGTCGCACTCGAAGAAACACTCTATCACCAACAGCAAACTGTCGATCGATCCTATGCGCATTGGCATACTTCTTTTGCCTATCCTGAGCTACTATCAAATGTTCTCTAATACGGTCAACCTGTTGCTCCATATCATGAAGCATTTCAGGTCCAATTAATACTCTATCCTCAAGTCGATCCCAACTAAGCGGAGTTCGACAAGGACGGCCGTATAATGCCTGGAATGGTGGCATACCTATGGAACTCTTATATCTGTTGTTGTAAGCGAATTCTACTAAGTACAAGTACTCCTCCCAACGTGACTGTTGGTCCATTATGTACATCCTAAGCATATCCTCTAATATTTGGTTAACTCTTTCAGTTTTTCCATCAGTTTGAGGATGATACGCTGAACTAAAGTTCAACTGTGTACCTAAAGCATGTTGTAAAGAAGTCCATAGGGCTGAAGTAAATATAGGATCTCTATCCGATATAATCCTACGAGGAATCCCATGTAATCTAACAATGTCCTCCATGAATATCCTAGCTATAGATGAAGCATTGTAAGATGAACGTACAGGTGAAAAGTGAGCTACTTTAGTCAAATAGTTAATAGTTACCATAATGGAATCATGTCGACGTGATGATGTAGGTAACCCTACAATAAAGTCAATGGATATAATATCCCATTTCCATTCGGGAATGAGGTGTGGCTGCAATAATCCAGCAGGATGATGATGCTCAGCTTTAACTCGCTGGCATTCAAGACATCTCGATACATAATCAGCAATATCACGTTTCATACCAGGCCAGAAATACAATTGCTAAAGATCGGCATGCATTTTCTTGACTCCTGGATGAGCTGAATACAAAGCTCGATGAGCTTCAGTCATGATTAATGTACGAAGACTCTCAACATGTGGTACATAAATATGACCTAAATGCTGTAATATACCATCTGATTCTAGGACATACCCTGCAAATCGACCTTCTAAAGGTCTACCCGATTCAATCTATGACCTCACTTCCTGATATAATCTATCAGTAGGAAGTGCAGCTACTATTTGACCTCTCAAATCTACTTCAAGAGTAGTAGCAGAGATCTCATGTCGACGTCGACTAAGAGCGTCAGCCACTATGTTCTCTTTTCCTTGAACATATTTTACTTCAAAATCGTACTCACACAAGAACTCCATCCACCGTCTCTTCCTAGCATTCAAGTTAGGTTGCGTA
Organism: Sequoia sempervirens; assembly: GCA_007258455.2. NCBI lineage: Eukaryota > Viridiplantae > Streptophyta > Pinopsida > Cupressales > Cupressaceae > Sequoia > Sequoia sempervirens. The sequence goes on along the minus strand of VDFB02338558.1, from coordinate 70,733 downwards.
AAGATGTATTGCAAACTACGGCGATCAGTATGAAGTTCAAAACGATGACCTAATAAGAAATGCCTCCAACAAACTAATGCATGCACTACCACAGCTAGTTATAAGTCATGAGTAGGATAGTTTAATTCATGGTCCTTGAGTTTACGAGACTCATAAGCAACCACACGCCCATCTTGCATCAAAACTGCTCCCAAATCCTCTAAGGAAACATCCGCACATACTACAAAATCCTTAGTAGGATCAGGAACAATAAGTATAGGCGCATTAGTTAGCTTTTCTTTAAGAGTCTGAAAAGACAACTGACACTATTCTGTCCAAACAAACTTCTTCCCTTTCCTTTGAAGAGAAGTAATAGGATGACCGATTCTAGAAAATCCCTCTACAAACCGCCTATAGTAGTTAGCTAGACCCATAAAACTATGAACTTCACCTACATTAGTAGGTGTGGGCCAATCTACAATAGCTTGGATCTTTGAAGGATCCACAACAATACCTTTACCAGATATCACATGTCCAAGGTATTTTATTTCAGTTTGAAAGAAGTCACACTTCTTCAGGTTTGCATACAATTGATTTTCCCTTAAACATTGCAATACCTGTCTCAAGTGTTCTTCATGTTCCTTCATATTTCTCAAATAGACTAAAATATCATCGAGAAATACCAGGACAAAGTGATCAAGGTATGTATGAAAAACACCATTCATTAAACTCATGAATACTGATGGTGCGTTCATTAACCCAAATGGTACTACTGTGAATTCGTAGTGCCCATATCGAGTTCGAAAAGCAGTTTTATGAATGTCTGCTTCAGCTCTACGCAATTGATGGTAACTAGATTTCAAATCAATTTTAGAGAACACATTAGCTCCCTTAATTTGATCAAAAAGATCATCGATTCTAGGCAAAGGATAACGATTCTTAATCGTAACCTTGTTCAATTGACGATAGTCAATGGACAGCCTAAGAGATCCGTCCTTCTTTACGAAGATAACAGGTGCTCCCCAAGGGGATACACTTGGATGAATGAAACCCTTTTCTAATAGTTCCTCTAACTGAATAGAAAGTTCCTCTAACTCCTGAGTCATCATTCTATAAGGAGCTCTAGATATAGGTTCAGCTCCAGGAACTAGGTCAACTCTAAAGTCAATATCCCTCTTCGGTGGCATTCCAGGAGTGTCATTGGGAAACACATATGTGAATTCCCTAAGAATAGGATGATCATCAAGAGATACCTCTCGACTCTCACCCTCTTCCAAATCAGTAACTGTTGTTGCAAATAGTTGACATCCCTGACGAAGACATCTCTTTAATTGCATAGCAGATATCATCCGTAAAGAGATAGGTCTTTGAATGCCTACGATTTCCACTTTCGCACCTAAATCATCAATGCAACTAACTGTCTTAAGTCGACAGTCAATTACAGCATGATAAGATGCTAAACAATCCATACCTAATACTATATCATACGATCCTAAGGGTGTAACGTATAGATCTACTAAGGTAGTTAACGTACCAATTTTAAGTTCACAATTATGTACTAAGTTTTCTACTACTACTTTCACCCCTGAGGCGAATTCAACTTGCCATTTACCACCTTGCTTTACCGCCACAAGACCACAACGGTCAATAATGGTTGGTGAAATAAAGGAGTCAGTGGCTCCAGAATAAAAAAGAATGGAAACACTAACACCAAGTAACTTACCTAAAGTCTCGACCACTGTGTTCTGGTGATCGGCTTGGCGGTCATTAACCGTAGCATATACTGTATGTGATCACCCTGCATCACCCACTGTAGGCTCTGAAGCTGTAGGACGAGGTCCAAACCCAGTAGAACCTCTCATCGGACACTACCTAGCTATGTGTCCCTGCTACCCACATGAATAACAACCTATACCTATGACTCTACTGAATCCTCTGCCACCCGAAGGTGCATTGGACTGCTGAAAACTACCCCTACTGATAGTAGACTAAGCACTCTGCGTAGGCTGATCCTGCCTATTGCGCTTATTGCGCCACCAGTTGCGACCCTTTCCTGTTTGAGGACTGTTTTGTTGTTGTGGTTGAGGGTTATTGTTCTTTTGAGGAGTTCGTTGTTGTTGTTGCTGCCCACCCTTTGTGGGTGTCTGTTGGTTCTTGGAAGAACCACCTGTTTGTGCCTATCCACCCCATGGACTAAAACCTGCTATAGGAGCACTATCAATCTACACTCCTGTGTGCCCACCTAAAGCCATAATAAGGTTCTACTCTACTATGCGATCCTTCTCCACCGTGACTTCCATAGTCTTTGGCTCAAAGACTCAAACACCACCACTGATGCAGGCATTTAAACCCCTAATGAAATGCTGTACTAGCATAGGCTCATCATCGCCAATACCAGCATACTGCTTGAGTTCATAGAAACTACGTTCGTATTGCTCTACAGAAAGAGCTAACTGACATAGATCATGGAACTCGTCAGCCCTACGCTGCCTTCAGTGTTCTGACAGGAACTATGCTCTAAACCTCTCGAGAAACATCTCCCAAGACACATAACCAATATCCAAGTGGAGCTTCTGCTCCTCTAGGTGCCACCAAGTAGAGGTGAATCCTCTCAAGTGCATAATAGCGCATCTAGCACGGGTATTGCTACCGTAAGGGTGCATGGCAAAGCATCTACCCAAATCTAGTAGCCAAGTCTCTGCCTCTAATCCTCCTCCTGAACCATCAAAGGTAGGAGGGCGTGCCCTCAATAAATCCCTCATGTGACCAGCAATAATAGAATCTTTATGTGTTGTGTCCTCTACTCTCCTAGGAGATCTATCTCTCTCTCTAACAACCTCCTGCTCATCTACCTATCTAGGTCCAAGACGAGCTAGGACCTCCTCTAATAGTGGACGTATCTGAGAACCCTCTACTGCTGACTGTTTGGGATTTTGTCCCTCATTTCTCTGACCCAACTGTTATGCCTGATCATGGTGATGAGGAATAGAAGGGGGAGTAACCTGAGGGATTGGCCCTCGGCCTCCACCTCGACCTCTACCACGAACTCTTCCTCCTCGCCTAGGCATGTTCCTACACATAACAATTATGAGTCTTATATACTATTCAACCAAGGCTATCAGTTGCGACACTACGTACTAGGTCAACCTAATGGGCTCGTGATTACCCAGAGCGTCGAGTGTTTGTAACCTTGGCTCTGATACCAATCTGTAATGCCCCATCTTAATAACCTAAGAATGTTGCAATGGTGTAAAAAGGTGTAATAATTTTTTTTTTAAAGTATTAATATTAAGTTAATTAATTGCATACATTCGTTAAGTTACTAGACGATACACTACTTTGAGTTTCCATAAGTGACTTAAGTATTTCGCATTGCACAAATTAAATTATAATATAAACATTTAACATTGCATAACATTGAAATTTCCATTCAAGATATTATAATAAAGTTCAAACATGTTTCCATACATTGCATTTGATAGAATATACAATACTCATCAATCTGATGAGGTAGTTCAATAATGATTACAATTACAATTACATTGTTCACCTCTTATACAATTGAGGGATGTTTTCAAATACAAGTTTACAATAAGAGAAGTACATATAAGTTTCCATGTGCGAGCTCTCCATCCATGAAGCTCTCGATGCCAAGATCAAACTGGGGACCCAACGAAGTAAGGTGCACGTTCCACCCAACCATGTGGTACCCGTAGGTCCACCCCCCGTGCTAGGAGATAGTAATAAGGTTACCTAGACCTAATCTACTAACCCTAGACACTAGTACACAACAGACTATTGGTTACATTGCTTCCAGATTTTGACAAATGATTATATCACAAACATAAGGTTAACTATTATTCTAGGTGGAGTGTCATCACAACAATGCAAAGGTTACCCTAGTGTTTCTTCCTAGGTTCCGGCCCCCAATCCTTGGGTTACCCTAGTAACCTCTTATGAAACCCGGCCCCTATTGCATACTATTGTTGAATCGAATGCCTTTTAAAGGAACAAGACACCGATTTTCCATTCCAGGCCTTCTCAACTTATACTCATGACTGTAGTAGCTCAAGAGTCATAAGTGAGGCATTTAAATCTTGTTAAGTGTTTTAATCTAACTACTGTGTTCTTTAGTTTTCACTGATTTACTAACTATTTGTAAGTTACCCTGACACCACTTTGTGTGTCGGCCCTTACAAATAGCCACTCCCCTAAACATAACATGGGAATCTAAGTTTTCTTGACTAGGGTTTACAAAGTGCACAAAGTATATCACTAAATAACAAATAACCTTCAACGGTATCAAAACACCATATTTAATGCATGCACAACCCAAGTTAACTCAAGAATTACATTTGAACAATAAACCCCCCTTTCTATACAATTTATTCTGGAAGACTTATTCAACTATAACTTTCTCTATTAGCCCAAAAGATTACACATTTAAAAGCAAATCAAGAGAAATAATTGTCTATTGTTCGGATATATTAAATCCACTTAAATTAGTTTGAGAATGACACAATTATAAATCAGCTTTAACAATTTAAAGAACTTGTATCGCCTAATCTATTACATTTTCTATATATCACATAATGGGTATCATCAATTTTCAAATAATTACTTGCATTTAAATTAAATGAAAATCTTTTATTATACCCACCTTTCAAGTTTATCCTACATAAATAAGTATTTAAAATTCACTAAACAATATATATATATATATATATATATATATATAATAATATTATATATCATATATATTATATATTATAATATATTATAAATAATATATTATAAATATAATATATATAACATACATATTAATTATATATAAAATATATATTAAAAAAAAAGAAATTTAATAAAGATCAAAGTTTTATTGCACGCGCATTAAAAAAAATGCATAAAGTAATAAAACTCAGAATTTATTTTTTTGTTTAAGTTTTATTTTTGTAACAGGGTAAGGCCCGCGGCCTTCCCGTGGGAAGGACACAACCTTCCCAGGGCTGCGCCCAGTAGCCTGGCTGCTGTGCATAGCCTTGGTGGGCTACGCCCACCACTGTAGGTTGTGGGGAGGGTTTCGGCCCTCCCCCAAATTCTGGTTATTTTTTTTTTTAACAATTTTCAATTCCGTCCGCACAAATCATTTCTGAAAAAAAATATATATATATTTACTGTGCGAAATATTGCGGAAAATGCATACGGATTTCACAGTTTTGGGAAAAGATTTAATGAATATTCATTATAAAAAGAAAATTAAATAAAATATGTATATATATATAGATATATATATACACATATATATTTATATATATATATAATTAACCAGAATTTACACAGTAACAGTTTACTGGTAACCTATAATTTCTTTCAATTGAATTTTCTACAGAAATTAAGAAATTAATCAATAACATATTTTGTTTCACATAATTTCAATGCAATCTCAGATCTTCAAAATGATCTACCTTTTAAACAAATAATTTAATCATGAAACCTTCAATGAATTTGTAAATTTTCATCTGTAGGTTTTATTTTTCTTCTGTATAAAATTAATCTTTGTTTGCCCCTTTTGTTTCTCTATTTTTTTTAAAACATTTTCACAGAGATTCAAGAAAAATTTAACAGCAGAAAATTTTCTTTCTTTTCTCTTCAAAAAAAATTTCATAGATCTTTCCTACTATAAAATCTTTACAAATATTCCTGAGAAATCAAACACAGGAAAAACTAAACTAATATTTTCTCAAACATTCTTTTCAAAAAGAAATCAAATTTTAAAAGAAGAATACCTGTAGCTTAAGATTTGACTGTAGACAAGAAAACCTCTGTTGCCCGTAGCACACAATTCCCCAAAAGCTTTTCCAACCAACACAAAAGATCCTCCCACCAAGGAATCTTCCACAAAGAAATACAACCAAATACAGAGAGATAACAACTTCTAAGAATAATAAAAAAAATTTACAGCAAGAGAATTTTTTTGCAAAAGCTCTGATAATTTCCCCGTGAGGAAATTGAGCAACCTCTGTGTTTTCTCCGAGATCCAAAATATCCTCCGTAACAAATTTTCCCCAACAATATTCAATTAAAGCACTGGCACACATGTCGAGAAGTACAAATATCTTTTAACAACTTCTCGGCAATTTTGCCCTTCAGTATTTGCATGCAAATTTTAATTTTATTTAAATTTAAAAATCAATTTTCAATTGCATGCATTTTATTTTTTATTTATTTTCTAATTTTGAAATACACTATTTACTCACTTAATAATTTAATTTAATTAATTTATTTATTTAATTAAATTAGTTTAATCTTTTTAAGATCAACCATTTAACCAAATAAGTTAATTAATTAACTAAATAATCAAGCAAGTAATTTCTTCCACATTTAAACATTAATTTAAATACCAATAATTAAAGCACAATAAACTAACATTAAAATTTAACTAAATTTAACTTTCAACAATTTATTCAAACAGAAATGACAATACAACCTATGACTCTGAATTGAAACAGACAAAGTACTAAGACCAGGGTTAAAGACTAGACTAGGGTGAACCAAACTACTATCTCCCAATCAACGTATCCGTTGAGTCTTGACACGCTCAGACCTGAGTACCCAGGTGGAGTCGGTGTCGTGTACCTACAAATTCCTGCAATCCAAGCAAATAATGTGCATACAAATATATATAATTAAAGCATTAAACAGACACACCATGCGGAGAAAATTACAGATATCACAGGGCACTCGCAAGCGAGTGATGCGATTCCGTTCTCCACACCAATACACGTCACAACAAACTGACGAAATAAATAGCTGTTAGTCCATCATAACATGTACATAGCAATAATCAACTGAAATTAAACATCTAAACTATATCTAATCATGACTGAAATCAATAATCATCAAACAATATATCATCATGTCACAAAATAATCCACTATCGCTCAAAACCAGCGATCAAAATATCCAACAAAGCATCATAGGTCTAACATTGTGAAAACATAACAGCAGAAGGCATAAGCATAAACGGAGGGGTACTACAATTTCAAATGGTGAAAAAGACTTGTATTTATAGGCATTAATTTTTTTTCTTGTAAAATTAATTATCAAAAGTAGCCCACACGAGTAGTGGAGTTGGCTTGGGTTATGGGTTTTCTCTCCATTGGTTTCGAGTTTGACTCTACTCTCAGATTTACCCAGTTGGGACTAGCTTGTGGGCTATTGGGTCCCCTTGCAGGGGACTAGTGGAGATTGGGATTTTGAGATCATATTTGTCTTTGAAGATAGAAATAATAAATCATTTAAATAATATTGAGTAAAAGTATAATGTTGTGTCAGTCTATTGGCCAACTTATAAGCATAATGAAATTTAAGAATTTTCAACCAAAAAATAACTCGTCAAACATATTGTTTAGATAGATTCATTCTAGTTAAGTTAGATATGGGTTGCAACTTTTCCAACTAGAAAAATCTACTAAATACATATGTAGCACTACTTTGGTACCAATTTACCAAAACAATAAAATTATTTTAAAAAATAGATGTCTTAAAAATTCCTATTCATGTAAATAATATTTTCAAAAGAATACAAAATACCCTTTTGTAGATCTATATGTGTAGTTTTCCAAAATTTAAATTTGTTAATAGTTTAATTTTTTTTGTTCGGTAAATCACTACTAAGGGGAAGCACCCTATGCTTTTGACTGGAGCTATGAACTAGTGAGGCCACATATGGGGGACCTAATCCTCGATATCTCCATAACCACCACTACCACCACCACCTTAACCATTGTCACCACAACCATATCCACTGCTATTGCCACCATATCCACTATTGTTGTTGCCTTTGTTGACCCAGCTATTGCTTTCTCCCTACGAAAATCCCACTATCCATCATGGGATTTGACCATTAGACAGCCCAAATACTACCCTTGCAACATAACCGTTGCACTACGGGGTCAACCCCAAATTTGTTAATAGTTCAATTATTATTATTATTTTATTTTTTATTAAAATTAGGTCATAAGCACCAAACTATGAGGTTGATTATCTTGTCAAGAAAAAAATATTGAAATTTATGTTAGAATTTGAAATAATATGATGCACTAGAGAAAAGATTTTATGTCAAGATGATATAATTTTATTTCTATTTTAGATAAATCGTCAAGACAAAAGGTGATGTCCCATTGAAACTATTTTGTTTTTAATACATGCACATTTTAAAATTTATTTAAAAACTTATATTTATCAAAATGATGAAAAAATAAATCCACGCAGTAAAGTTTCAAGTTATAAATAGACAAAAAATTTGAAGGAAAATAGTTACTATATATTGAGTGATATCCCACTCAACTTCATTTTTTAGCATTTTATTAGTAGCTATATTATATTGTCAATTTTAAAAAAATATACACTGAAATAATTTTTTAATTTTTCAAAAAAACAAACATAAAATATACTAAAAATATACATTTCATTGGTTTATATCAATTCAAAATTTATGACATATATGCCACTTTCTAGTGATGTAAGTTAAAATGGATTAGTGTTGGTCATTTCTTTTATAAAAGTGTGAAAAAATTGTACTTTTATCCTATTACAACACTATGACATCTTTGTACAAAGATGAGAGTGACTTAAAGGGTTGGCAATTATGTCCATTCACTTTGGGTAGTGGTAGCTACAAGGTTTGAAATACAACATTAGTTATGCACACAATTTGGAGAGAAAGGTGAAAAGGATAAGATGAATGCTTTCAAGAAGTTCCAAATATCTATGCTAGTTGTTCTTATTCTTTTGATCAAATGAAAATGAGAATATTATTCACCTTGTGGAATCATAAGAACATTCTTATGAAAAGCTATAAAAGGTGTGAGGTGAAGGTTATTGATCTTAGTAGTAGTTATTTTGACATAGATTATCTCTACTCAAATGTGTAGTCACAATTCGATCAAGCACTAGAGCTCATCCTTAGGTTTTCATATGATAATAGGATGGACATATGGTCTCTTGGATTCATCCTCCCTAAACTTTTCTTAAGCAATGTTTTCTTTCAAAGTGACTCCTCAATAGATTTGTTAGCTAGTATAATTACAACAGTTGTGCCAATTCATGAAGAGATGCTTGTCATGGGGTGTGAGGCACAAAAATACTTTACCCAAAGTTACATTCTTTTGTAGTATTGTGAATTGTCACCCTTGCTAATTTGACATTAGGTTTGGCACCCTTCTAAGTGTATGTGCCTAATTATGCTTATTTTTTACCCATTTAATTGCCATTTTAGGAAATAAAAAAATATATTTAAAAGACTTAAGCAGAGATAAAAAAAGGTTAGACTAGGGTACCTAATGCAGGTTGTCCCACCTGATTATGTCCCAGATTTCAAATGTTATTGTCGGCCTCAATTTTTTACTAATCGAAAATTAATTTTCAGTTTTCCTTAATAGTTAAAGCGAAATATGTTGAAACTCACATAAATACAAGTCTTTCCCTCCATTTGAACATATAATTTTATATATTGAATTGAATATCACTCTAGCAACTCAAAGGAAATTAATGCAATATTCATGAGCATAATAAGAAGAATATCTACAACATAATTACAGTGAATCACAAATCTACAACACATCAAAAATTTCATGTTTATGTATTGTAATATTTTTCATGTTTATGTTTATAATTGTTATGAGAAATAAGACTTGCACAATCTCCAAGCATCCTCATATTTCTCCTTGTATGTGATGAAAAAAGTGACTTTAGTCCAACAAGGAATTTATATTGGAGTGGTAAGTTCCAACTATGTTATTTATCATTCAAATTTTATTCATTTTCCTTTTCTCCCATGAGAGCACATGATTTATATTGTTGTCATCATAGCTATTTGTGGATGTGGAAACACCAAAATAAGGTTTGACCAAGGTAAGCCCCTATACAAAAGAAAACCATTCTCCTATTGTCCTTCTTCTAGGTTATACGTCTATAGTGGATTGAAGTGGATTTGATAAGTCAAGGCTTCAAAACCCTAGCTCAAGAATTCATGTACCTTTGATCATCAAATTAGGGTAAGATAATTATTCACAAACTATCACACTTTGGATTTGGGTTTTCTTAGGTAGAGACTTGTAAAACTTTCTACACTCATGCCAACCTTCAAACCCTAGAAACTAGCGGTTCTAGACTAGGACACTTGATGCCCCTATGGCTAATTCAACTTCAGATTTGAATGTCAAGTTCTTCTCTATCTATAGTTTCTTCTTCTGCTTCTTTTATTTGTCTTACTATTATGAGTTTCCCAAAATCTATATAGTTCATCTCTTTAGTCTTAATTCACCTAGTTTGCTACATCTTTCAATCAATCATCACATCTCATGAATCCCAAAAATGGGACTAAAAACTTGATCAATTATTTATCTCTCTTGAGGACAACAACCAAACAATTTCTCTTGGTTACTTTTGTGTCCTTCAATGTTTTATGGTGAATTGTGTGATTTAGGAACTAAGTGTTTGGCTTAGATCCTATTTCACCATCACAAAAAAATTATGAAAAAGTTTAGGATACATACGCGATTGTGTTTTTGACACCAAGACCTGATCTAATTATACAATATACTTCAAGAGGTAAATCATGAATTTATTGATGTTGTTGCACATCTTGAAATAAATTCTAAGTGTTGCACAAATGGTTGTCGTTGCACCAAAAGATTGACCTATTAATTCTTGATACAACTGCTAAAGTTAATGAATCCATAGGAGGCAATTAAGCCATATCACGAATCCAAGCACTACATTGCACAACACAAGGAGACCAAGGATGCACACCTTGCAACAACCCCCCCCCCCAAATGCAAGTGAGGGGTTCGAACCCATGACCCAAGCTCTAATACCAATTATTGCATAGACAGTTGTTGTTGCACCAAAAGATCGACCTGTTAATGCCTGATACAACTTCCAAAGTTAATGAATCCATAGGAGGCCCAATTAAGCCATGTAACGAACTCAAGCATTTCATTGCATAGCAGAAGGAGACCAAGGCACACACCTTACAGTTCACTAAGAAATAACCCATCACAAGTGCATCATTACAACATATTTGGCCACAAATTCCCCTTGAATTTGGGCTTTTTGGCATAGGTTATGTCAATTCCTTTTCTTTGAAAGTAGTTTCCAAAAGAGAGAAATATGGATGAAAATTCTAGGTTGATAATATTGAGTGAGGATTTATAGAAGAAAATCATTAATGTAATAGGAACAAATTTTCTTAAAAAATTGTTACCATTCATAACGTCTATTGTAAATGGTCTAGAAGCACATTAAGATAAAACTTACAAGGGCTAAATTTGAATAGTTATGTTTAGATCTACTTGAATGATTGAAGATCCTTATGGATAATTCAATGAGAGATGCAAAATTATCCTGCAAAGACAAATAAAATTATCTTGGTTGGGGGATCTACTAGGATTCATGTTATCAAATAAATTGTTTATGAGAACTGGACTCAAAGCAATGTATATTCCTAGGCTAAAACATGAATGCTCCATTGATTACAGTTTCCTATCTAATCAAAGAAGATCAAGCTATTTTTATTTTAGAATGGATTCACTATTGATTGTTGTTTACTATGAGTCCCTACCCAAAATATCTGAAAGTAGATATTGTGGGAAGGTCTCTTGTTTTCATGTTCCCATACATTTGGGCAACATAATTTTTAAATACACAATTCAGTTGCACTTTGGAAGGTAGGTATTCAATAAAATAGTTCCATGTAGTCTAAACCAACAATAGGCATTACATTTGAAGGAATAAGCTATAGGCTTAGATGATAGCCCTTTATCGAAGGAAGGGATCAAAGGAGTATAAATTTTGTGATCTAAAAATATGAATTAGTACACTTTTGCCTCATTTTATGACAATGTTGAAGCACTTGATTATATTTTTGTTACATCCAATTGAATTGGATGAATGAATAAGACATCACCTTACATTAAAATGTGGACATCATTAAATGTAACTTCAACTTTTCTTAAGAATACCAAAATGTTGAAGGGAAGTTGAGTTTTTTTTGCAAAATAAAGAGAGAATTTATATCTCAAGAAATAGTTACAAAGGTGAAGGGAGAATTTTACAAAAGAAAGCTCCATTTGTAAGAGGGGGTCTTTTTTGGCTCTAAGAATAGGAGAGAAATCTTTATGGAGGGGAAAACTAGAGTCTTTGTGCTCCTGATTTAAATAAAGATTTGTTTTTCCAATGTCAACATTTATTTCTAAAGACTTATTATTCTTATGTGTAATTAGTTGTTCTCATGTTTATTTCCTTGCTCCTCATTCTTGGTGTGATATAATTTGAAAGTCTTTGTGCTTTCGTAGTTGATGTAATTTGTCCTAGAAATCTTTGTTGCATTCTTATGTTTATAGTTGGATTTCTTTCCTTTTCTTTTTTCTTTTGTCCTTGTTTTCTTTTTCGCACTTTCTGGTAAAAAGTACTCAAAAATCTCATCATACAAGGGAATTTCCCCTCTCAAATGTAAAGTAGAATACTTAAATTCATAACGATTTCTCCATTTGTTGGTGCATTTTGTTACTAGATGTTGGGCAATTCCAGTAATTTCACAATGACAAAACTATTAACCAACAAACTATGATTGATATAGTCACAAGATGGACTAAAAAACCTATACAAATGAGAGATAAAAATATTCACTTTGCAAAAAAACAATAAATGACATCCCTCTTGCTTCCCATCCATGAAAATGGAAGATCAAATGAGAAAGTGGAAAACCAAATGACAAAAACTTGATACTACACACTCTATTTATGTATTGGTGAGCACTATTCTTTTGGGTGTGATTGCATAATCACTATGGTGTTAATGTCTTGACCATTGCAGATGACAAATTCATCACAAGTGAATTTTTTCTCATTTTGAAGGTATAAAACTTGTCTTTTGACACTTCTTGAGATGTTTTAAATCACCTTAGTCATCTCTATAAACTAATCCCATCCTTCTATACCTTATACCACATCATTTTTTATGAACTCCATCTCCTAAATTGATGAACATACTCCAATGAATGTAGCACACCAAGACTCATCTAGTACATTTTGATCCAATATTTTAGCCACATAGAGTTTTTTGAGCACTCTATAATTAGGTGATTGCCCTTCTTACAAAAAACATGGATTAGAATTATTCAAGTACAAGACTATGTGTTCCATTTAGAATCGAGGACTCACTAGTCAAATAAAAGATCTATCTCAAGAAATTCTCTTTGGATGAACTCATATGTGAATAAACTTGTTAGAATTGTGTGTACACCATATTAGCCAACCCAAATAAGAAACAATTTCACTAATAAAAAGGTCTAAATGTGAGATTGAGATAAAAGAACTCAACTTACTAATATAATTGTAAGGCTGAGGAGGATAGATGCTGCAAAAGGATAAGGGTTAGGGTTATACGCTTGGTTTGTGAAGACGACGGCCTTAAGCCTTAAAAAGGTGAGGAGAGAGGATCTTGGAAAATTGCCCCACAAGATGAAAATGACTATATTTTAATGCTCACACTGTAGTTTTCCATAGCGATGCACACCTACACACTTTATTCCCCGACCGCACTCACATTCACACTCGCTAAAATATATTACTTTGTTTGACGACAATTACTCCCAACCATTCCACGCCCTTGTCCATGTTCACATGCATTTGCAGACGAAGGGAATACAAGGAATTCTTTTCCATAGTTGAATTGTTATATCAAAGGCACCTCCTTTTGCATTGGAGTAAGAATCGAATCACAGTTACACGGTTACATTTGTATTGGAGTAAGAATCGAATGAATGTTTTCGCTTTTACTTTTTGAGGAATCGACTTAGGCCACAACTTAGGAATCGAATGTGTTTTCTTTCCCTTTTTTCCCTTTTTCTTTTAATCAATAATCAATAAGGAATCGAATGTTAATTTTTTCACTTTCACATTTGGAGGAATCGACTTAGGCCACAAGTTAAAGGATCATGGAATTTTGGGAGTACGGCCCTCATTTTATTCTGGTCTTGTTTTTTTGTTTTTTGCGTGTTGACTAAAGACAAGATCGAGTTGGTAGCTCTTATTTTTTTGTAAATTGCTTTGATTCAATATAAACAAAAAAAAGACTGTATACTATTTTCATGCTTACTAAATATTACATTTAGACATCCCCGAGTCATTTTTTGAATTGACCAACCAAGTTAACAATGAAAAACAAACAATTATAGCATGGGAATTATAACAGAATTTATTTAGAGGTTTCAAAGTTGGATATTTAAAATCACAATAGTATAAGGTTTTGTACAAATGCAGAAAGATAAGTGGGTCTATTCTTGGAGGAAACTTTATGGTTAAAATGTGTTTTAGTTATACTACTATCAGGAAGGGCAACCTCTCAAAGAGTTATGATGCAATAAATGGTAAGTGGACCATTCATGTTTATAAGAGATGGGCTCTTGTGAAGCACTACTCATGATAAAATAATTGAGGCAATAAATTTATATTAATATAATAATTGAGAAGAAATATAAAAAATCAACAAACCCATAAAATGCAAACCATTACACTAGATATATTGTGGAAGAACCTTTTTAGTAAAAATACTCCACCCTAAAGAAACTCAAGTTTGTATTATGCTCAAAAGGTGAAGTGTAATAATACAATCCAAGTGCTATACCATGCCCCCAATAAAAAGGAAATCATAAACAAGAAACCATCAAGTGGTATCCATAACCATGAGCCATGAAAAAACCCAACACCCCTTATATGGTCATGGTCAAGCATCTTGGAATGGTTTGTAACTCCTCTTAAACCTCTTACTCGCCCCTTGCATGTCATAGATTAAGTCACGATGGTCAGATTGACCAAATTCTCAATCCTAGGCACTTTACAAGGGTATTGATTGCCTTTTCATAGCATCAAATATGAAAGATCTTCTTCCAACTTGCAATCTTAATTGATTCTTTGTTACCTCCCTATTGAATTCCTTTTACACAATATCTTAAGTATTTCAAAGAATAAATAAATCCCCTCCCTTACCATTATGTTTGGAAATGAGACATCATTTATTGTCTACATAATTAAATTACAATTATAAGACTTAGGGCTTGCATGATGAATGGAACACCCAGTCCTAATGATATAGATGGGAACATGATGCTAGATATCAACCCTAACTTCATAGCACAAGTCTTTTGCCTACCATTCAAGGAAATTTTCAAGACTTTTATAGAAGAGCAAGGTGGAAGAACTATGAGAAAAAATGAATGAAAATGTTATGATCAATTAATGTAGGCCCCAATCAAAATATAAAAATTTGGATAAGGGGCCTCCATGATATGAGGAACCAAATCGATTTCTTTGAGAAAATGTGCAAAGATTCTAAGTTCCAAACATATTTTCTTAAATTTCTTGATAATGAAAAGTTAACCAAGTGTTTGAACGACTTATTGGAGTATAAGTGGAAAGGATTGCAATGAATTTTGAATAAATTTTGGCACCAAGAAAAAATTCCAATTCTTGTAACTTTTATCTAGATAATGATTCTTTTATTCATTGTTTTAGGGGAGAGGGCCCAATAGTGGTGGACCCTAACTTTATGGGTCGACATAGCAATGAACATGCAACATTGACATTAAAAAAATTATATCCCCGAGTGGCCTAGGATGTGGACAATTCAAATATTTCATTTCATCCACATAGATCGAGAAAAAAGGTGTCATCAACATGCTTTTTGTCGAGGGGTCATAATAGACCCCCAAAAAAAGTTAGAAAAATTTAGTGGGGCATTAAGTCATGTTTTTTAGTGTGTCAATGTGACATCATATGATTTGTTGTTTTTGAATGTAATGGGCATATTTTGTTCAACTATTCGGTCCTCTCTTATAATTACTATTTCCATAGTTTTAAAATATTGAGCTTTGAATGTACATGTACTATGAAAACTATTGGTACCCGCACCACTATTGGGTCCTCTCCCCTAGTTGTAATGTAATAAATACATGCTAAAAAGTGGTCCCCATCCAATGAATATGGTGGTCCTTATATTTAGGTAGTTAATTAGTAATTAAGTATTAGCTTTAAAAGACATGCAAAACTTATGTAGGCTTGTGCATGTGCTAATTTCTAAAAGCTATAGTTACGATTCTATTTTTAGATAAGTTATATAGTTGAGAAGATTTTCATGGGCTTTTTTTGTAGCTATTAGTATAGGTTAACTAAATGGGTTAAAACCATCCTTTTTTCTAAAAAAAATTATTCAAGATTGTAAAAGGGCTACCTATTTTGATATCTAAATTAGTGAGAAAGAATTTAGTTAGTGTTTTATTTTTTACAACTAGCTAGAGAAATAATTGTGGAAGAATAATATCAAGATTTTAGTATAGTTTATTCTTGTTAAAGTTAATAACAATATATTAATTTTTCAATTGTTTCAATTTTCTATGGAATTGTAGAGTACACTTGTCGATTTGTTATGTTTTAAATTTAGTGGGAAATTAATAACATTTGAATTGAAAACTAATGCTAATGAGTTATTGAGATTATCGTTAAATTTGCACGTGTAATAAAATGGTTTAATAAGTATTTGTTTTGACTTTAACTTTGAAATTCTTTTAAATATTGCATTTATTTTACTTAATATTGGGCAAGTGTTGATTTTAATAAAGTGAGTTTAAAGAAATTTTCTCAAATTTTCTCATATAAAGATAGAAATCATTAGTATTAAATCATTCATGCCCTTTTTATCTATTTATTTCTTGTTAACCCTATCTCTCTTTTGTATTTTCTTTAAAATGTGATAGAGTAGATTAAAAAATAAATTTAGAAAAAAAAGAACAAAATTATTTTAGGAAAGAAACCCATTTTCAAGTTTAGAAGAACCATAGAGGCCCCTTGAACAAACTATCAACAATCACACTGAGTTATCAGACTGATGAGATATAAATAGGTTCAATACTAATTGTTGAGAAATTAAATCTCTATCCAAATATGACTTCAAGGATGAGATACAAAGCTTTGACTACAACAACATGAAATATGAAACTTATATGCAAATCTAAAAATTAAGTTGCCTTAATATGGAATCAACATGATTAGATCTATCTTCTTTATGATGCCAAAAAATAGTCAACATAACATGCTTATAAGCACTACCTTATGTGAACTTATAACAAAAATATATGAAGAATATTATCACAAAAATATGGCAGCAATGAGGCACAAATCAGCAACATATGATCATCACATAACATAAGATGTACGTGGAGAAACCCTTGCGAGAAAAAACTCCACCAAGAATAGAGGCCAAGTATGCGTTATCATCAAATAAATGAGATTACAATACAACCACTTCCATTCTCCTCTTTTCCTCCAACATGGAAGCATTTTCACTTTTGAGCAACTCCTTATGCCTCAACATATCCTTGTTCCTACAAAGTAACACTACATTCAACTATTGCTCCTCATTCTACATCCAAGAGGTTGAATTTATAGACTTGTGAAGGCATCTAATTCACCAAAAATGGCGCCCAAAGATGACCCTTCATTCCAAACATCCACAACCTTTGGATTACCTCCTTAGAATACAAAAGAACACTAGTTTTCACTCCAATACTTTCTCTCCAACTTGGGTGCCCAATCTTAAGAGATAAACATTACATTAAATGCAATAAATGATGGAAAACCAAGTGACACCTGTTGCCTCTTTCCAAGAACCCACTTGGAGAATAACAATAGTCACTCATTTATCATTTCCTTTGTCTTTTATTGTCCCATTTTAGGTGTCCACATGTGGGGAAAATAATATTAAATATTTATGTCCACAACTTACTTTTACTACTACTAGTGGACCCATCACCCCTTATGAGTATATTACAAATCATGGAGAGAATAAATAATATAAATATTTTCCCAATACACCCTAAATGCCTAGGGACACTTTCCAAGTATGTTGGAACCAAGACATATGACATAGGATTTACAATGTGGATGGAACCTAATCCTAACATTCTACCACTTGACATCAACATTGTAAATACACCCATAGGAATAAAAAACAAGCAAAAAACATCCCTTAGCCAAACATGTGCCATCTAAATATTCAACATGATCTCATGCTCCAACAAGTTAATTGCAAAATCAACCATGATAACCACCATTAAGAAAAAAAACTCCTTACATCCTCCAACATGCTACCTATGGAAGAAAAGGAACATTCCAAAGTGAGACATATCAACTGTCATTGAAACCTGTACCAATTTGTACATGAACACAAGCATCAAATACAAATAATAACAATGGATCTAAGTGGTTGTCTTACTCATACCACCTGAAATAGAAATCAAAACAAATTACAACTCATACAAGCTAGCCATACCTAAAACTAGGGTTTACCAAACATATATATAACTTCATGCCATCAACATACCAACCTAAAATTTGTAATCAAGTCTTTTTATATCCATCTTCTTATCTCAATGAAACATACCAATGCACAAATGACCATACACAAGGCTAACTAGCAAAGTCTGCATAAATACTAAAAAATATCATGGATATAGATAGTCCACATTCGAGTCATCACACTATAAGAAAATGGGCAGCTAATCCATAAGCTACATAACTCATAGATCCAAATCTAATGAAAACATGTAAAAATCATCATCACATCAATAACCAACAAACTAAGATATCATAAAGGATAACCATATATGTCCATAAACTCCCATTGCATGATTAATGCCAAATTTGATAATAGATCAAGGCATACCAAGACTACATATAGTACTTCAAATAGAGGATGCAACTAATTCCTTTATTACATAGTGTTAAGGAAACATGTACAATGATATGAAAATATTGCAGAAAAAATGTTGAACACACCCTATTATTGAGAGGGGGGTGAATTAGTATCTATCAAAACTTAAACCCTTCAGATATTAAACCCTTCAACAATATGCCAATTTAGACTTTCAAAAGGATCAACAACTTATAAACAGATCAAAAACACTTAATCAAATCAAAAATAATGAAAGATAACACAATGAACACAAATGCACAAGATAACACCAGATTTACATGGAAAATACAAGAAGGGAAAAACCACAAGAGAAATCTCTCAATAAAGGAAGCTCACTTATTAAAAAACTACAATTTTTTTTAAGGCTCACTACCTAAGGAAGCACACTGATCCCTGAAGGAATTGTAGGCTAAGGAACACAACCTTAGGGAAAGATACATAGGACTTGTTGTACTGAGGCACACAACCCCAGGGAAAGATACAAATTACAAGGACCTACTCAAGAGACTCACTATCTGATAGCAGGATAAATGAATATTTAAAAATTATAATATATGCCAACAATACACTCTGTTGATTAAGGCGTTAAAGCTCATTACTCTTTTCTTTTAAACAACTCACTTCACCAATCCATACTCACACACCACACCACTCACTCTCTCAAATTACAACTAATTTTTTATTTCATTTATATCCTATGCACTTGGTCTCAAGATATCAATTAGGTTGATAAGAATAGAAGATAAAAAATGACCTCAAAAAGTCAGCCACAAAGACATAATGCAGTCCTATCTAAAGTATAGAGAGGACCAAAATAAATATTATTACATCTTCCAATATGATCTAAAATGACTCACACACTAGTGCACAACAACCCAAGTGAACAACAAGAAAATGTGTAGATGAGACATCTAACACATTACCGGTCAGCCCAAAACATAATTTCAATTGAATTTACTCAACGTAGTTCTCAAAAAGATAGGTCATGACCTAAATACATCTTAACATAATATCAATTATTGGTGTAGACCCCCAAGCACATAGTGCAAGCAATAACAACAACCCTGTCAACCAAACATCCATAAATTTCCTATAAAACCAACTCAAAATATAATGTTATAGCAAAGAGATCAAATAATAAAGTGTGAATCACAAATAAATGTTCCATGAACATCCAAAAAAACTTCCATATACTTCTTTCACATAGTCATGCCACAAACAATCACCACAAACCAAACAGAAAAAAAACACTTCATCCCAGAAGTACATAATACACAACCATAAGATAGACCATTAACATGCCAACTTGCGATAAACACTATCACATGAGATATGAACTATGCAACTATAAAAGCAATGAGATCACATCCACCAAGCTGCAAGAGTAAAAACATCAACGTAGAGAAATACATAGCATTTTTTGAACAAGTCTAGACAACCAACAAAACTACCAAACCTCTACAAATTCCAGAAACCTCCTCGACAACACTAGTAAGCTAGAAGGATAGGCATACATCATCCACAAAACATAAACACTGAATCCCAAACTACAAGACCAAATCTTGAAAGACAAAGGAATGTAGAGCATTCTCCCAAACAATCTTCAAAGAAACTTCCTATAGTAGAAACTTTCACCAAAATGCAAAGACCAGAACTTCCTTGCACCAACACATGCTTCTATAGGAACAACAAGAGGGATCATACAACATACTAGAGACCATCAACAACATCTATCCAACTAAGCATTAATTCTAATCCTCTTAATTCTTCTAGTCCCCATCTTAATATATCATCATGATATCATATCATCCAGCATCAACCATACCTATACATATTTAATTATCATTAGAAAAGACATGAAATCCAACCATGAACATCAACAACTCATCCAAACAAGGCATGAATGTTGGAAATTGAGAGGTTTTCATTGATTTCAACAGACAGTGGGATTTGGATAATTGTCACATTGGAATTTTGGTGATTGTCTTCCCTAATAATGGAAGTTTATTAATTTGATATCTTGGTTTGGACTATCCTATTTTGTAAGATCTGCTTAGAATTTGATAATATATTCTATGTTGATATCAATTGTATCTAGTGACATAGTTTTAGATGTCTAGGCTGTATGGTCGCATAGGTACAATTACCAGTAGTTTTGGAAATAATGTCATACTTATACACCAGTTCTGTACATTGGTTTTTGGGTCTGGATTCTATCTCAAAAAAAAGATATCATTACAATAATTTTGGGATAGAATTGAGACTACAAGATGCATCCTAGTTTGGAGTTTCATAATGATATGTGAAGGCATTTGGAAGATATGAATGTCAATATTCTAATCTATAGACTACAGTGAGTGTTCATATAGTACACTAATGTGGGAGACTCTGTGTTTTCACATATTTGATTATCTTACCATATGGTGTTGAAGATAAGTAGCTCAATGCCGTCTAAGAGAGAATTCAATATGCTAACAAGTTTTTGTGGTATGTGTTTGATGGTTTGCATATATATTTGGGGCTTTTGGTCTAATTATGGCCGACCTAATTATATATTAATATTGAGAAGTTTCTATATGTGATGTGAATGATAATGGGATCTATCTTAGGTCCATGCCAACTACTTCTATGCAAAGATGAATATGTTTTGAGAACAATGCTAACTAATTTTATTAGATCGACCTAATTAGTGAACGTGGATATATATGTGTGTGTGTGTGTGTGTGTGTGTGTGTGTGTGTGTGTGTGTGTGTGTGTGTGTGTGTGTATGTATGTATGTATGCAAGATATTTTGGAAGAGAGATGCATAGAAGTAGAGTGTGTGAAAAATACATGAAGGCAGAGATGAGAATGTGTATGTGTGAAATTGTATGGATGAGTAGATAAGTGCATTTTTGTGCCTCATCAGAACTTGAACCTCAACACAAGGAAGATACATTTCATCAATTCATACCTTTGGCAGTGAACCACATCTTTTTGTATCTTGGCAGTGAACCAGATCATTTTGTATTTACTTTAGGCTATTCAAGCCTTTTCGAGGATAGTGAGTCCTAGCAGTGAGCCCTTGTAATATTATTTATCTGGATATATTATATTTTGAACTAATCCTCATCATGGTTTTTCCCATTCTAGGTTTTCCACGTAAAAATACTAATGTTCATGTGTGTGGATGTTCCATGTTTTCTCTTGTTGATTTTATCAGATTTGTGATAATGTTTAGATGGATTTTATGTGAATTGTTTTATGGAAAATTGATTCACCCCCCCTCTCAGTATTTCAGATGTTCAACAATTGGTATTAGAGCCTAGTTCCTTTGAAGAAGCCTAACAACTTGGGGAAGGTCCTAAATTTCAAATACATGGAAGATAAAAATTATTATTCTTCTGAAAGTGATCTCTGCTAGACATAGATAAGAAAATGAAGATTTGAAGGATAGGCTAAAGGAAGCAAATGAGTGTATTAAGAATTTGAGGGAAAGATATAGAGAAGTCACTGATCAATTAAAGGAAACAAATGAAGACATCACCAAACTAAAAGAAAAATTGGAAGAAAAGAGAAAGATTGAAGATTGTCAGAAAACTAAAATTTGAAAAGGAAGATGGATGAATGTGCAAGGCTTGAGCAAGAAGTAATTTTGAAATTAGATTTGGAAAAGGTAAAAAACATGAAGATAAATTCAAGGAAAGAATTGCAATGCTTGATGAGTTGATTAACTTTCAAAGACTTGTTATGGACAAAAGTGGTTTAGGGTTTTGAAGAAGGACAAATTTCAAAAGCAAACCAATCTCCTGACATGAAGATTTAGCGTGATGGTGGAAAATTCAAGAATCTGAAGAGAAATACCAAAAGGATTCCCATTAGACAACCTAATGCTCAAAGGTATTTATCTATTAATGGTGTCTATTATTTTTGCAGGGTGAAATCACAATACTGTGTCTCACTTTTTGCCCAAGATGGACATTTACATCAATATTTTTTACTGAATCTTCATCTTTTGATACCTATAACATCTAAACCATTAAGAATTTGAAGATGATGTGAACTAGTGATTTGTTGCAATTTGTGTACAGATTCTAAATATTTATTTTTATTTTATTTTTGAAATAAATCATGAATCTTTCAACATCTCCTTTAATAACTAGTTTTAGATAGGAAAAAAACATTTTCAATAACGTGTGTGTCATACAACATAACTTTTTTTCTATAAAGGATGAAGTTCTAATTTTTGGAATATAGATTATCAACATCAATATCTAGGTAATGGTTTTTTTTTCATAATTTTGTGGTACATATATTTTTTTAAATGAATTTCTGAAGTCGTTGTAACTATAATTTGGACATGCGTGTGTGTCGTACAACCTAACTTGTTTTGTATATATTGAAATCCAATTTTTCTTTGTTTAGTGAAACAAGGACACCAATACCTAGGGAAAGGGTATTTTTTGAATTTTTTTACAATGGTTTACTATTTTTTCACCTCTATAGAACAAAGAGTTTGATGTTAAGAGAAAAACCTATGTTCAATAAAAATTAAAAATTAAATACAAGATAAAATGAAAACATATCAAAACTATGCTTGTTGGAAAGCTAGTTTTGAGGGATACAATCTTGCAAAAGATCATTTCTAGATGTAATTATTTAATCCCTCAAGAGGTAAATTAAACATATTTTTTTGCCAGCATTTTGATAGGTGCGAAGGAGACTCCATTGTGGGTATGATTAATACTAGAGGGGTTCTATCCAAGTGGATTTGATCTAAGGGGGTCTTATCTATCCCTCTTAAATGAAAACCGTTTATATGGAACCTCTCAAGGCTAAAATCATTAGTTTTTCTAAAAAAGTGATTTTAGGAAAAAATCAGCATGTCCCAAAAGTGAGACACACTATTGTGGTAGCACCTTGCAATAAGTTTGGACATAAGGCAAAAGACTATAAAGCTAAAGAATGGAATAATTGAATGGATGAAAATACCTTATCATTCTTCAATTAATTTTTTGAATGCAAAAGAATTGAACATAGAACTAAAAGTTGCAGAAGTCAGAAGCTGAATAAGACGGTTTATTCATTCAATGGCTACTTTGATCACTGTAAATCATTTGGACACAAGGCTAATTAGTGCAAATATAGATTGAATAAAAGAAAACTTGGATGGAAGAATGTTGTGAGTTGCAATTGCATAAATCTAAAACATTTTGACAGAGATTGTAGAAGTAGAAACATGAAAAGTAACAATTTGGTAAAGATATATGAACCGATCATTAAGTTTGATCCGAAAATAGTGAAGAAGGAAATGGAAAGAATTTGGAAAAGGGAAGGAGAATTTAAGCAAGGTGAATCATAATCATCATTCCTTTCTATCTCCTCCTCTAGTGCAAACAATCCCATCAAAAATTAATTCAGGCAATGGCTAAGGGGGAGCAATAACCATAACATTTAATAACCCCTCTTTTGATATATGATATCATATCATGACATAAGTGCATTTATTAAGGTTAAGAATTCAAGATTTCATGCAAAAGGAATTTGCAGAAACACATGTGTGAAGAATGAGTTCTACAGAGTTTGAAAGGATGGATGTGTACACGAATTTTGAGGTGGTCTAATTGGGGTCTGAATCATTTATTGTAGAAGCATTTGGGATGAAAGAAATAAATTCAGATATGCTAAGGAAAACATATGCAATGAAAAGCTTTCGTAAAAGAAGAAAAGCGTGTAGAGTCCAAGCTTAAAGGAACTAGAGCAAATTTATACTGTAGGAATTCAAAATCTGGTCTTGATGGAAAGGAAGAGGTAAGTCACTATTTCTATACACTATTTCATCAAAATTATTTGAATTTTGGTGGATGCAATGGATATATCTTGAATCATAGACAATTCAATAAGACCAAAACCAGAGCTCAAAATGTACCCTGTTAAAACCTTGGAACTTGATCTTTTGGGTACTTTTCGGATATTCCTCTTAGTGTTATATCGATTAAAGATGTTGCGGTATACATTCATAGAAAATTTGAAGAATCTACCTATGGAAAAGCTCACATATTGTGGGTTGAAGAAATAATTGGAAATGATTTTATCCTAAAACCATAATACAATGTACTTTCATAAATGAAATTGGATATATGGAACATTTTTCCAAACTTTAGCAATGAAGAAAGATGTATCAAAATGGCTCTTAGTAGATTTCATCGTGAATATGTGTGGCTTTATGAATCATATATGATATCCAGAGAGGTAATTAGGGATATTACTAGCTTATCATTCTTCAAACTAATTCCTGAATGCAATGTTGATAGGGGAATTTAGGTTTGATAAGGCACACATGTGCTGAAATCACTAACCCGATAGTTTCGTATACAAGTCTAGTTATTTCATGGATGATCTTTGGTGACAATGATGTCTCCACTACCGCAATTGATCTTGCATTGGGTATGGTTGAGAAAAAAATAGAGTATGACCTCTATGAGCTGCTCTGGCAATAACTATTGGAGAATTTGAGAGATATGAGTAATTGATTTTTGGAAAATTTTAAGAGTTACATATAAATATAAGTCTTTTTCAACAATTTAAAGACCTAAGCAATCTAATGCAAGATGATAATTTTGGAATTACAATTGAGCATCTTAAAATTAGTCAAGACAATTCAAAGGAAAAATTAGCAACATTATTATAGTGCTTTCATCATTCAAGATCATGCTTGCAAGAGAAAAAGAAGGTAATTATGAACAAGAATCTACTATGATGTAATTACTATGAATATTTATTGAGTTATCTTCTATATGCTAGCTACAAAAACCTATTATGTTTTTGGAACTAACCTTTTTTTAGGTCTATCAAGCAATCAAGGCATCCATCAATCAACATTTTGTGGAAACTTGTGGTATGGAAATCACATCATCAAGGTGGACAAAGCATAATAGTGGTTTACAATTATTTTGAGGAAGGAATTCTCATTTATTTTTGTTTTCACCATATCAATGGGTTTGACTGAACTTATAGGTTTGGTTGAACACTATTATATGTTCGACCAAACCTACAAGTTTAGTCAAACCACTCAACGACCCAATAAAATAAACATATTTTATAGGGTTCAGTCGAACCTGGGTTCGACTGAACCCCTTGAATTAGGGAAAAAAAGAAGCCATTGTCACATGACTATTTGTAAAGCGGCGAACGTGAACAGAGGACAGAGAACGTGAACAAAGAAGGCAACGAACCTAGGGGAAAAATGTGCACCACATTTCTAAGTTCATCAACCTCTTGACCGAGCCATAGTGAGCAGCAGGTTGGTGATTGAAATTGCGTTTCAAATTGAATTTATTTTGAAAAAAATTTAAACCCTAAATGGAATGAAATGGTTAATATTTATAGTCGATTTGAAATTAAGTTTTTTGAAATTGAAATTGCATTTTCTTGAAAGTTTCTAAAGCCTTTCAAGAACAACAAACTTAATTTCTATTATGCTTTGATGAATGTTCATACCATGTTTTAAAGCTCCAATTTTGGCATGGGTAGGGAGTGTCGAATTTGACTTTGCAGTCCATTTGTTTGAAATATTTTGCACACCCATTTTAAAAAAAAATCAAACAATTAACGTGTCTTGTCTATGCTTCCACATTTTGCATACATTTCTACCAAGGCACTGCCAATTGCATTTTCATGAATGTTTCTAAAGCCTTACTTTGTTAATAGATTTTTTTGAGGCATTATACCAAACAGTTCATGTGCCTTCCACATTTTGCATACATGTCTACCAGGGCACTTGCAATTGCAACTACAACATCTGGTAAAATTCCCCCTTGATGATTTGATTGATGTCCATACCCTGTCCAAAGCTCCCATTTTGGCACAAGTAGGGGGAAGGTTGTGGAATTTGGCTTTATAGTTGTCAATTGCATTTACTTGAAAGTTTCTAAAGTCTTTTCAACAAACCCATTTGCAAGGATAACTTGATATTATTTAAGTACAAGCTTAAGTTTAAATATTGCATTTGAAAGCTAAATTGAAATTAAAATTATATGTTTGAGGCAATGCATATAAGACAACCATACAAAATAGTGCAAAAGAAAGAGAAAGAATGTAAAGAATGTACTTGTAACCTATACTTTCAAAGAGCATTAAAATTTTGAAATTAAACATAAAGAATAATAGGATATATATATACACACACACACACACTCTTTCAAATCAGCATTGAATATTAGAGGATGAACTACATATTAGGATTTTTTCTTTTAATATAAATCAGGTAAAACTTATTCCCTTGAGTAGATGAATAAACTCTATTAATATTTAATAGTAAGGTTTTAAATGAAAAATTATTGTGGTTACAAGATAAAAGAAAATAATACTAATAGGTAATATTTATATTAAGGAATTTCATCTCCAATAACATACTTAACACTAATAATTGGGTTATAATCACATTATGTATCATAAATACAAATATTAACATTGATGAAAATATTATATTATGGATAATAATTATAATAAAACATAATAAATTGAAACTTATTTCATATGAACATGCAAGGGAAATGTTAGTATGTATTATAAATAGTAATATTATTATTTAAAGTAAATTTTATTATTGCAATAATAGTATTTACCATTAATGTTATGAAATGATAATAATGTTGTTATATATTAGTAATATAAGTGTTGCAAGTGTTATTATCCAATATACAATGCCCAATGTATAACAAACAAAACCATTCGCATTAAGAGAAAGCACTAATAAATATTTCTTTTATTGTTGGTTTTAGGGCATGACCTTGGAGAACCAAATAGTAATGTTGTTAAACATTAAAAATTGTCAATTTTGGAACAAATGACAATACCATTAATTGGAGTAAATGCTATTTTAAAGTTTAAATTTATATTTTAATTTTAGGGTAAATAATTTTGGTTGAATTTATGAATTAGAAATAGAAATCTTGAAAGGGCCCCACCCTTTTACAAAGACCAATAAAGAAACAAAGAATGATCCATCATATTGGCATGGAACAACAACAAGAAAAATATAGTTGTAAGTTAGAAAAATAACATCCAATTAGAAATACTCCACCAATAGTGGCAATGTATCTAATAAAGAGGGTCATTTTCCCAAAAACATTAGTAGATCTATCATTTCACAACTTGAATCCAAAATTCTTCAAAGAACTATATCTTATTGTCAACCTTATCCTTTTCCATGAATGAACCTAGTTGAGCTTTATAATGGAGTTTCCATCTTTAGTTTAGAAACTTGAGACCAAAGGGAATAAAGGATTCCTATAATCTTCTAAACTTGAACCTTCTTCATATTTTTTAATTATTAGAAGAAATACCAAGAGGTGAATGTTGCAATTCAAGAGAATGGTAGAGGCAATGAACTCCAACTAATACATCTATAACATGATTATTGTATCTACCAATCTCCTCTCAATTCCTCTTGACAAGACCTTCTAAATTATTCATGTCTACAAGTGGACCAACCACCCCTCAATTATGCTCAAAGGGAGCCTCAACAAAATCCTAAGGTAAACAAGGCTCCATCTCATCCTTATGCATTTTGTTCAACCTTGCCTTCCTCTAAAATTCCTAAACCTATAAAATACATAGCTATCTACACATGAAAACATGGTGAAAACACAAGAAAATGCTATAGCATGACATGTTGAACCCAAATAACCAAATTCAAAAATAATTTAATCTATAAGTATAAATAGTTTGATAGTAGAAACTTTATACATATAAAAATATGATAAATGTGTGATTATTTTTCTTTCCAATCTATAAATTTTTGATGTGCTTGGCTATATATAATTGAGATGATTCACTCATTTAATATAATGATAAAAATTTAGTATGTACATGAAAGAAATATTTTCAAGACATCAAGCTACCATTCTACATAACTCTCACATGGAAATAAGAATATTATTTTATTTTAACTAAAGAAATTGTGTGTACTCTATCTTGAAAATTACTAATTAATTTTGAATTATATACTTATAATTTAAAATAAGAGCATCCTTTGTAACATGGAATAGATAGTTTAATTAATGAAATAAAATATGTTTTTATATTAAGAAAAATTACAAATATATGGAACTCATACATTGATAAATTGACTAAGATGTAACTCTGTATGAGAATTAAGATGCTCGAATAATTTATATACCTTCTTTCAATAATTAACATTAGAAATTAATACTTGGCTCATATTGTATACCCACCTCCCAATGGTCTTGGAATGGATGCATTTAGATGGAGAAGGATTTCAAAAGGCTCATGGTACTTGTGGACCCCTCAAAGGCATGATATAGAACACATGAAAGTTCTTTATTTATGAAATTTTGACTTTAGTTGTTGGCTTCTAGTATGAATGTTATCTATAAGGTGGAATTCTTAGTTGAGACTCTCAATCTTCCATTGTTGGTTTCTAGTGTGATTATACAATGTGAGCCAAGTATTAATTTATAATGTTAATTATTGAAAGAAGGTTTTTTTTCATAAGAAGAGGTATGCTAACAAATTCCAAGGCATCTTATTATCCACAATGCATGAAACTTCTTCAAATCTCTACCAAGTTCTAAACAGATATAGATCTGTCATTTCCATGGAGGAGATTGATGATTTAAAAAGAAAATATCATGCCATTTCTTTCTTGAGAAGTCATGTTTGCATTCATGATTTGCAACTTCCATCTTCATCCAAAAAAAAATTTTGTTATTGTTATGTGCCTGATATTAACAAATCAAAACCTTCTTTTGAGCATGATCGCCAACACAAAGGTAAAAGAGTGGAAACAAAAGAAAGATTGATTAATGGCTTTCAGCATGTTGGTGGAAAATCTACATCTTTTTGAAAGTGGCTTCCCAGCTTATCAATCTTATTTTTAGTAAGGTTTTGTAATCTCCATTGTTATGTATTCGGGTCATGGGTATATCTAGTATGATGTCTTCTTTTGGGTATTTTGGGTGCATAAGAGAATGTGCATATGTACTGATGTATTCAACCAATGTGCTTATGTAACGTTGTAATCAGACAATTGGTCATTTGTACTGGGACCTCACTGTTCTTTTTGATATTTTGTAAAATTTGTTACTCGGACTGCAACTGGGGGTTTTCTTGCTGGTTCTTTCCTTCCAGTATGTTTGCCTGAACCAACTATATGTACAAAATATTATATATAAATAAAATTATAAGTGGTCACCCACTTTTGCTTAAAAAAAAAGGTTCTTGTAAATGTCCACATCTTTTTCCTTGACATAGTTGCTATTTTTCCTACAACAAGATTTTCTTTTATGCAAGGTCCCACTCACTCCAAGATTAGTACAAAAAAACTATACCCGTAACACCTAGAATGTAGGATGACCAAGGCTTAATACCAAATGAAAGAAAGTAGTGGTGTAAAAATATTCCTACACTAATAAATGGGATATTATATGTACTCAAGCACTAATAATACCTGGAAGCCAATCATATGAATCATGTGATATTATATACTCAAGCACTAATAAATGGGATGTTTTGAAACTATACATTAAAAGTGGTTTATTGAAACCATGAGTGAAAATAATTCAACCACAATTTTTGTATTCCACTTTGATATATTCAAACCCATTAAAAGATTTCTTATGATTTTTCATAATGTTGGTCAATACTTTACAATAAATATTCTATAGTAATGCTCTTAAATGTCATAAGAATATGTCATAAGAGGGTTTCATCTTATAAAGCTATAATGATATTATATGCTCTTAGAACATCTTAGACACCTCCCAAAGCATTCAAAAAATGACAAATAACTACCAACACAAAGTGAGATGCCTCATTTCCTAATATGAGGACAAAATAATAAATCAAAATATTAAGATGCAAGGTTGGCCCACCTTTCCCAAAACTTAGAAGATTTGAACTTAATTGTGGTAGAGGATCTCAATTAAGAGATAGGCTTACATTGGATGAAAGGATATGAGGGATACAAACTATTATTTAGTTATCTTGAACATATTTACATTCTCAAGAGTGGATAATATCTATCGTTGATCAAGAGAGGTAGTTCCATGACAACTCTAATGATATTAAATCCATTTTCCTCCAACATTACAAATAATTTTTAATTGATCTAGTTGAAGGAGATCCACTTCAAGATATAGTTGAGGAATTGATTGGCACTTGCATACCCAAAATAATTGGTCTAAAAAAATAGGCACATTTAGATAATTTATTCACCCTTGAGGAGGTTGATATTTCCTTGAAGGATTTGAATACTCAAAAAGTCTTCAAATAGATGGTTTATCTACACAATTCCTTAAAACAATATGTCCATTAATCAAGGAGGACTCTATGAGGTATAAAAAGTAGCTTTATCAAAGAGATCCATCATTTAAATTCTATTAATCAAGGGTTGATAAATTAATTCCTAAAGGAAAAATATTTTTTTTTATCTGAGGGTGGATACTAATTACTCTTCTTAATACCTCCTACAAGATTGCGACTAAATCCATAGCTAAAATAATTGAACAGATGACACAAGAAATTGTAAGACTAGAAAAAACTATATTTATATAAGAGGGAGATTTAAATTATAAAACTTGAATCTTTTTAAGGTATCTCATTAGATTCTACTTACTCTAACTTAAATTTAAAAAACAACATTAAAATCCACAAAACAAATTTCAAAGACATAATAAATTATTACAATATTATTTAAAAATCTAATTGTAATGAACATGTTATAGTAATAAATATTCAAATTTAAATCTATGAAAATATATATAACCAAATAATCCTTAGTTTTCATATATAATTTGTGATGAGAATGTTGAATATTGTAATTTTTTAGGCCAATCTTTAGGCACTAATTCACCATTGTTAAAATGATCCTTAATTTATTCATTGTTTTTTTTATGATTATAATTTTTTTCAATTTCTATTAAACCAAACTCAAAATAATGGTATAGATTAAGATTCTTGTCTTTATCATAATTAGAAGTTGTATAAATTGTTAAATTATATATTTTTTAACATATATAAAATGTATGGTTGGATTAGTGAGATATTTATAACAAGTATGCAATATATTTAATCATATAATTATTTTTGTAATAGAGATGAATAATTAAATAAATGCTATAACAATATATAAGAGTTAGATAAAAGAATTAAAATTAAATATATTAATAACAAATAGTGATACTATTATTGAGGGTAATATAAAGGGGGATCGTCATACTAAAATAAGTCGCAAATAAAATCACCCGAGTAAGAAAAGTATTTTATTGATAATCTTATTAGGGATGCTAAGATGGTAATAAAAGTTTTGCAAGCAACAATGAGCTAACAAATAATAGTGTTTATGCAGTATTGTAAATATCTCTCTCTCTCTCTCTCTATATATATATATATATATATATACATTATTAATATTATTAATAAAATTTATTATAGTATTGATATGGGTATTAATGGATGGTATTTGTAATAGTACAAATGAGGGTATATGTAAACATGATAACACTATCACATTAACATTTCTATTATGAGTAAAGTTTAATATTATTTGTGAGTAATAAAATTGATAGAATGTTTGTATTAATTGTAGAGGGAGCCTTGATATCATCGAGTATCGTTAATACTCTTATCAATATATTCATATCGATAGTTACCTTAATACTAATTCTAGCATACTTAACCTTATTAATGCTCATCGATAATTGGATAGCATTTTTGGAAAAACCTTTTATAGATGTTGAAATATGAGAGGAAAGTAAATAAATAAATGCAAACCATATAATTATTTATGTTGTTATTACCATAAAAAGTTACATATTTAGTACTTTAAATGCCATCATTGGGTCATGAGGAACTATCCTAATAATCATAATACCATATTGACCTTACTGTCAACAAGAAATAGAAGTAGGAACAATTCATTTTGGGTTACAATGGCATAACCATTATAATGAAAATATTATTAGTGTAACCATTAAATTGTGATACTTGCAAATTTAATATTTAAAGTATAGTTAATAGTGAGAGATGCATTAATAATAGTATCACATTAGCAAGTTAAACCAACAAATTAATTAAAGAAAGGATGTTAATTCTATTGGAGATGCTTATTGTTGCATCATAAATGCTTAAAGCATTAATTAGCATAATTAAAGGATTCAAAAAAAAAAAATTATTGGGTTTTTCTAGTGAAAAATTATGGGCATAACAATTATATATTTTTTAACATATATAAAATGTATGGTTGGATTAGTGAGATATTTATAACAAGTATGCGATATGAAGTCAAACTTTATTAGATTTGATTCTTAATAAATTAGTTTTAATGATTCAATTTATAGCTTTATGCAATCCATAAGTTTAAATAGTTTGATGGTATCTAAACTTTATACATATAAAAATATGATAAATGTCTGATTATTTTGCTTTCCAATCTATAATTTTTTGATGTTCTTGAGAATATAATTGAGATGATCTACTCATAATGTAATGATAAAATTCATCCTCATATGGAGGATTTTATATTATTTTCCATTAAATTCATCCTCATTATGAGATTCTTATGGAATATTGATATTGTAGTGTGAATTCTTAATTTTAGACATATCTTAACTAGATAAGTTTAGGTTGAATGAAGGCAATGCATTTTTTTTTCACTTACATAATCCTAATTTGAAGTTCATTTATGTTAACAACTATTAGATTAGATATTTTTATCCCCAATTATTTTCAAATAATTTTACACTAATCTTTGTTTTCTTATTCTTTCTTTCATTGTTTCATTTAAAATTTGAACCATTTAAGGATGTTATGTTATAGATTATAGTTTTCTTCCAATTCTTTTTAAATTGTTAATGGTATGAAAATATTATTGATGAGTCTACAGATGAATTATTATAACTGTTTTAGATAAATATATTCTCTATATCTAGATATATTATTTACCAAGGTCCCATTGCTTCTTTAGGTGTACATACATATATAACATGGAAAAT
Organism: Sequoia sempervirens; assembly: GCA_007258455.2. Taxonomy (NCBI): domain Eukaryota; kingdom Viridiplantae; phylum Streptophyta; class Pinopsida; order Cupressales; family Cupressaceae; genus Sequoia; species Sequoia sempervirens. The sequence goes on along the minus strand of VDFB02338558.1, from coordinate 36,945 downwards.
GAAGATGTTCCACCTGCAGAAAATTTGTTTAGAAATACCACTAATGAGATTAGAAAATTTAGAGATTTATTAGCATAGGGTGCAAACCCGAGGATATATAGTGAACCATGCATGTTAATATTGCATAGTCTAGAAAAACTAAAAGATGAACTTAAAAGGACTAGTGCATATTCCCCAGATAGAGTAGCTACTATTCTTTCCCACATGCAGGAAGAAGTACATGCTGACGTTCCCCTTAAACAAATATAGGATAGTGTCACCAAAGAAATGATAAAAGCCACTTGTTTTCCATTTTATCAAAATGTGAGTAAGGTTAGGGGATACCAGGTCACTAGATGTGTCGATCATGCTATGGCCTCATTGATCTACCCACGATTTCTCATAGCACATGGTCTATACCCAAACAATGACCAAATTCCATTGTATTTTGTTCAACAATTGTATGTTGAGGTCCATTTGAGCCTCAAATTTAACAACCTGGACATTCCACCATATGCTGGTCAGGGGCGTGGTAGGATTGTTGATAGGCCTACCTATCATCGAGCAGATAGACTACCCCCATTGTTTAGGGTATTGGTTGGTGAGAGGTCTCCTGCTCTCACCCCAACTCTAGCCCCCATAACAGATGAGGTTGTTGTTGCTTCCCAAAAGGAAGCAATTGACACTGTAGGTGACATTGTGGCTACCACCACTAGGATATCTGATGATCGTGTAGATCAATATTTGATGTCCAGACATTCCCGATCCACACCATTTTTAGCACAGTCGACCACCATGGATCCTTTTACAATGTTTGACATCCCTACTCCTACACAACTTGATGCACTTACAGGAGATATGGCACACATGACTCTACATTGTTTGGATGAGGACTTGTTGGAGGCATATTCCCACAATGCATTAGACAATGGGATCAGTATAGAGCATGTTAGAGATCATTTGAGATGTAGAGGTCGTTCAGTTCCAGGATCCCATCAGTCTCAGTCGAGCACTATTGTGCATCAGGATCCACCTACAGTTCATTCGTCAGCTGCACAGACTATGGGTTTTACTGATATGTTGATTGGTTCTGGTTCATCATCGCCGATGCCATTTCACCTTTATAGTCCTCTACATTCATCACTTCTAGCACAACATGGGATAGATCAAATGGATGCAGATGTTGATTTGTCGCTTGACCATTTGGTGGATATGGTGGAGGTGACTGTTTTAGAGGACTTAGGTCATTCGATATCAGATGATGTGCATGTATGTGTGCATGTGCATGTTTCAATTCTTTTTTCATTATTTAAAAAAAAAAAATTAACTAGATATTCATGTAAGTTGATATATATATGTATATATATTGTTACAGGTGGACATACATCATATCACTTCTAGCCTTGGTCTAGATCGCGTGCATGATTGATGTGACTCTGTGGATGAATATGTTGCCAGTGGACATGTGAGTTTTACATTTTTATATAATCACACGTGTATATGTACATGCAATATTTATGTATGCATAGATCTAGATTGATATTTAAAAATACAAGTTCATTTAAAAATAACTTTCATAAAATTTATTTAATATAAATTATATGTATTTAACACATCCTGTACACAATTTTATTTGCAAGGCTCGACACATCCATCAAAGTAGGACTGTTCTCATTCAGATGGCCATTCGACTAGGAGTAGACATTCATATTAGGCCATGCACACTAGATTTATGATCTTTACCACATGTATTTTCTTATATGATGATCTTTAGTATTTGAGATTTGATGATCTCTAACTTACATTTGCTTATATGATATACATACATTTGCTTATTTGTTGATCTGTAGTATTCAACATTTGATGATCTTTAATTTACATTTTTCTTATATGATATGTACATACATTTTCCTCTTTTCTTATGATATGTGTTATGTTTATATGTATTGAATCCCTTTACATGTATGTACATTTTTTGCTTATGGTTTAAACATGTTTACACATAATATATGTATGCATTTGCTTTAAATATTCAATATACATGCATGTTTTCTTATTTTACGATCTCTTACAACTTACATTTCCTATATTCAATATACATTTGATCTCTAGTAGAATTTTAGGGAAATCAATGCCACTTTATAATTAAGTTCATTCATGTTGATCACAATAAATATTTTTTTTTAAATGACTTAAGCAACATGAACCATTGAGTTGAGAACAAGATATAATCTTTTTGACAAGTAACTTGAAATTCAATTCAAATATAATTAAGAAAATTCAATTCAAATTATTCCTCTATTATACATTTTTGACAAGTAACTTGAAATTCAATTCATATATAATTAAGAAAATTTAATTCAAATTATACCTCTATTATACATTTTTGACAAGTAACTTGAAATTCAATTCAAATATAATTAATAAAATTCAATTCAATAACAACAAACTCCACAATGAAATAACTTGTTTGTTTACTACTTGATTCATTTAAAGTAGGATCTAGTTATTCCATGTATACTAGAATATTTTTTTTCCCATCCCATATACATATAAATAGAAACTTATTTTTCATTATTCTAGATATCAAATTACAAGATTATTTCTCATTTATATCACTTGGAGCGCAAATTTTGGAGAAGTTTTTGCACATTTATCAAGGAGGCAAATATTGGAGCTCGACAACTTTTCATTTTTATCAATCAAGGAAAAATTTGGAGGAGAATTTAACTAAGTTGGTAAAGGACTTGTTTTGATTCATCTTTAAGTTGAAGAAGAAAATGGGACAACAAAGAAAAAGAAAAAATGCGTCTCAACAAAATTGTCAAAAGAAGAACAAAAGAGGCGTGAACAAAACTTGGAAAATTATCATAGAAAGAAACAAGGTACATGCTTGTTTCTTCTCTCTATCACTCTCAAGTGTGTGTTTAGGACTTTTACTTTGAAAAAGCATGAGTATTCATTTGATGGGATGGAATCCATAATGTGCATTACTCCACCCAATAATTTGGTTAGTACACCTAAACATAAATTTGTATGTGCATACATTTTGCATTGGCTTTCTTATTAAAATTAGAAATGTTTAATGTATGACCATTTTTCAACTTACAATACCTCAACTTAAAATGTACTCTTAAACTAAAATATTGTACATTAAATCCTTCCCTACAAACCTTACACTTATCTTTTACCAATACCTATGTTTAATGTTTTTGTCATCACATTATCATTGTTGAGTATTGCATCTACACAATTTTCTCTTTACTTTGTTCATGAAGAAAATGATAGTGTACTTCAATACATGCTTAGTTCTCCAATGAAACCTTAAATTTTGTGTCCCTCACTATGCCACTTTGGTTTTCATAATTTTTTCAACACATTAATTATTTTATGGCTTTGCAAATTCCTATATATTCCAACTTTGCACTTTGAAAGAAACCATTATTTTCTCTTAATTATTCATGAAACTACACCCGCATGTACAATGGAGTAGCATTCTAATGTTGATATTTGGTGATCAATATCCCCTATCCAATCTACATTGCAACATCTAATTAGCTTAAGATTTTTCTAAACTCCTATTGAATTTAATCTAATGATCAATAGTTCCTTAAAAATATTTTTTAAATATTTTAATAAATGCCCAATTCTAAGCTCTAGAATTATTTGAAAATTAGAACTCAAATTATACTTAAAGCCAATGCAATGTCAGGTTTTCTAGAGACTAACACATGTATACATCAAAACTCAAGCTATATGGTGCCAAGGAATAATAGTTATATATGACAGATTATTCTTTAAATTATGTCTTAACACACATTTTTTTTGAAGGTTTCTAACCATCATTGCACTTGAATGACTATAAATACTTTTAAATGTCCTCAAGCCATCTTGGGCAAGCAAGTTGCAATGTTTATTTGATCCTTGACTCCAATTCCTTAAGCCAATTCTTTTTGTTTCAATATTTGTGTTTGGTTTTAGTTGATTATTTGGGTTGTGTTTTATGTCCCATAATTTTTTAACTTTTTTCATCTTAGCATGATATTGGAAATTTATTTGAAACCTTGAAACATCTTATAGCCCAATTTTTTTGGGGTTCTTTGGATCACCTTGTTATACTCTAAGGGTTTCCTTTGCTAAATCACTAGCCTAAAATTTCTAAGTCACTTGTATGCATAATCCTCAAACTTTGATGCTTGGCATGGAATTTGACCTTTGTGTATCGTATCCTTGGCTATGCATTTATGGATTTATTTTCATACATGTGCATGTAGTTTTTTTGTGTCTTTGGTCTTTTCTTTTCATCACTTCAATGTTCTCATTATTTTTATGTTTTATGCTCTAGGGATTCCTCAAGCTGGAGTCGAGCCAAATCTAAATATTGGATCAAACTAATCCGTTGAAGAACACATGGACCTTGAAGTTAGGGAGGAGACCCAAGTTCAAACAATTCTTGTTGGAGAGGGGTCAATATCACTTCCTTCTACTGGTATGGATGAGCATATAAAACTAGAAAAAACTTCTCTGACTTATAGCATCATGTCTTATCATTTTGTTTGCTTGCATACATAAAATTCACTTATATAACATCATCTCTCACTTTTTTTTGCAAAATATTTTGTGACATGTAGGAAGGGCACAACAAGTAGGAAGTTTTCATGCTCAAGTCGAGCCAAATCTAGACATTGAATCAAATGAATCCGCTCAAGAATGCATGGTCCTTGAAGATAGCGAGGAGGAACAAGTTCAAAAAATGCATGTTGGAGAGGGGTCGGGATCACTTCCTCCTACTGGTATGGATGAGCATATAAAAGTAGCTGAGAAGGTGAGGAAACAAATTTCTCATAGAAATTTAGATCATTTACTTGAAATGGATATGGAGAAACTGAAATATTATGCCAACCAACCTTATAATAAGAGAAAGAGGTCAATTACTACATCTGTAAATGGAATGATCAATCATCATTTCAATCATCTTGATACACTTGAAAAAATTCAATTGTTATCATGTTTACTTCTTTGTGATGAGCTCAAAGAGTCATTACAATTGTTGGGTGTACATTTGACATCAAATAAGAAGAAACACATGGGAATACAAAAGGATATTGTTCAAAATGTTAAAAAGAATTTTGATTCTATTGGGAAAGGATCTCGATCAGTGGATAAGGCCACTACAAGAAGTGTGATGTTGACATCTATTTTGCATCAAGATATAGCAAGAAAAAGAAAAAATTTTGCACTTTCAACTGAAATTGGTTATAGTAGAACCACATTGATAAAATATGAGAAAAAAAGAAAGTTTTTGGATGAGAGTTTAGAAGGAAATTGGGAAATTATGTGTAGAGCTCCTCATTCTGACAAGATTGAAGATGTTGTTAGGAACTTGGTCTCAGGTTTTTGGCATGATTAGACTCGTCCATCATCAAATACTAGAGATGTTATGAGACACAGGATTGGACCTAGTATTTATGAAAATCATATCAAACATTGGCTAGAAATAACACAATTTGAGATGTATATGAACTTTTGTAATGTATATCCTCATATAAAGATTGGGCAAATAATGTTTCAAAGGTTAAAGCCATATTATGCGAAGATAAACAAGTTTTTTGAAACTTTTTGTTGTCGTTATCATATTGAAGTTGATCTCTACTATCAGGTGTTTCGAAAGATGAGAGAAGAAAGATGTGGGTTTCAAAATGCACCTCCTAAACATGCATGTTTGTTCATAAAGTCTATATTATGTGATCATGAAAATGGACCTCAAATAAACTGTATAAAAGGAATTTGTGAGACATGTGGAAATTTGGCTAAATTTCCTTCAAGAATTGAGGATACTGACCTAACAAAGATGGTAAATTGCAAGAGGTAAGTGATATTTTTAGAGAGTTTATTTGTTTCAATTTCTCATAGATTGTTATTTGGATTCTCTTTGATGTAATGTTTCATTGATTATGTGGTTTATTAGTATTCACATATTTTACTCACATAGGTACAAGTATGTAAAGTTGCAAACAAATTTTGGGAAAGAATCCACAAGGTTGAACTATGTAGAAGAGGAGATTCCCATTGGAAAATTTATGGAAGATTTTTGAAAATTGATATGACCATACATACAACATTCCTTTTTTGCTAAGTGGCAAGAACAACAATTCCAAACATTGAGAGATACCTTCCCACGTGGAATAGTTCTATCAGTAGTTGACTTTGCTGAAAATTACTCCCTTGTACATCAAAAGGAGATTCAATCAGAGTATTACTTTTCAAAGCAGATCACTATTATGATTCATGTGTGTTATCGACATGCACAATCAAAATTGGATGTTGTTGAGAGTACAGATGAAGAACAAGCCATTAAGAAAGAATATCACTTTTATATTAGTGATGATAAAGAGCATGACACACTTTTTGTCCAACATTGCTTTACAATATTTTTTGAGAATTTGAGAAGCAGGGGTGTAAATTTGAAAATCATTTTGTATTGTTAGATGGATGTGTGGCACAATTAAAATCTTCACGTCCATTCTATGCACTTTGTAGATATCATAAAATCTACAAAATAACACATGTTTGGAGTTTTTTGAGAGTGGGCATGGAAAGGGTGAGCATGATGGAGCAAGAGCTTGCATCAAATGAGCTTTAAGAAAGCATTAAATGCGTTATCAAGAAGGTCATCTAGACAATACACATGATGTTGTTGAATGGTGCAAGAAACACTTTGCATCAAATTTGGTCAGTACATCTTCAAGAACAAACTGACACATTCCACATAGAGTGTTTTGCGAGATATCAAGTATGTATAAATTACATTAAATCAAAAATTTGAATTTATTTAAATTTAAAAAATATATATATAAACATATTTGTTCACATAAGTTTTTTGTTGTACATATGTATCTAGGTGTGGATAGAAGATCGATGCATGGATGCAAGAGGGTAGAAAAAAAAAATCTTTGCATTGTGTTAGGAGTTCAGATAGTCGCCATGGATGGATATTAGACACAAGGGATTAATCTTGTTTTTGCACTGAGTGTATTGAGGGAAACTCTGATTATGCATGCAACAATCAAGAACTTGGATATGTTGGTAAATGGGATATGGTGCCACTAGTTGTTTCAGAAACATATGATGAAAACGAGGAAGAAAGATTTGAAGACATTCCTTTGATTTCAATTGATTATGACCATATTTCAGGATTGGTTAGAAAAGGTACACATGTGTAAGTTTTCAATAATTTAAATATTATATATATCTAGTTAATGATCTTTAGAGACATTTCTAATGTTTTTAGAATTGTTTTGTGTAAATTTGGTGTACAGGAGATGTTTTTGCAGTCATAGAAAGAGCCTGGAAACATCAAAGGTGTTATCTATTATTTATTGTGTTGCACAGAAGAGAGGAATAAGCAAACAGAACCTGAAACAAGTGATGGAATGTCATTTCCCACAGGTGAGTTTGAATTTAAAATTTTATATACATTGTATTCACATGTGTACATTACATTATAAACATTAAATATATATTGTACAAACCTTGAGCACGAAAAATGTTGTACACGTTCATATGTCTTACCTTAGGTTCATGTTTACCATGCAGGTTCTGTTGTAGTGCAAGGGACATATCTAAAACAAGTCAAAGTTGTTCAGCATGGGATTCATTTTGTTGACTATCAACCTGATAACAAGGTATATCAATATAGACACTTAATAATTGCTACCACTCTACATCTTCATGCAGTTCCACATGCACATGGCTGAAGAAAATGGAGACTAGATAGTGATGATCATCAAAACATTCTACATGTTATTGAAGAGTGGGCTGAACCAAAATCTTTGACTTAGATTATATCCATGGTTTTCAAGTTCACTTGTACCACTATACATGTTCAAATGAGAACTTATAGTAACTTGTACATAGTTGTAAATCATTTTGTGTAAATTACAATTATATGTACATATTTGTTCCATGGAAATTTCTTAAGTTCAAGAATCTTTGATAGCATCATCTCTTACTTATTTTGGTTGCATGTAAACCCATATATATGCTTTCAATCCTTATTTGAAATGTAGTGAATTTTTTTAAAATCATTTTTCCTAAATTACAATTATATGTACATATTTGTTCTGGACATGGAAAATTCTTAAGTTCAAGAATCTTTGATAGCATCATCTCTCACTTTTTTTGGTTGCATGTAAACCCATATATATGCTTTCAATCCTTATTTGAAATGTAGTGAAGTTTTTTAAAATTATTTTTCCTAAATTACAATTATATACAATTTATATTTGTTACATGGAATTCTTAAGTTCAAGAATCTTATATACACTTATATACAACTTATATAATTTTTTCCATCGAATTGTTCCATGGGAAATTATGTAAATTTTAAAATTAAGTATTATCTAATTATTAAATTATTGTAGATGTATATATAAAACATAAATCAATGCAAATAAAAAAATAAACCCTTAACCCTATCACCCTATCACCCTAAACCCTTATACCCCCTACCCTCTATATTTCTCCCATTCCCCCCTCTCTCCCTTGAAAGTCTCTCCCTCCTACCCACTCTTCCTCTCTCTCCTCTATCCTTA
>VDFB02338558.1:0-28272 GCA_007258455.2 Sequoia sempervirens | reverse complement strand
AAAATTTTCTAGCCATACTTGCCATTCTCTCCAGCTGAAAAAATCCATGCAGGCCCATTAAAAAAAACTTAAGAATAGTTAAAGAATACCCATAAGCACAAAGCTAACAAATCTTCAACTTCATTTCCTAGGTGATTTAAAGCATCAGAATAAAATAACCTTTTGGGTCTCTAAATCTTATACAGTATATGATATGAAGCAATTTCATCATTGTGGGAAAATCACTGCACTAAAAAGATTTCTAGAGAAAATAAAATCTAGGAGGTTCGTAGGGTTGTAAATACATTAGAATTAGAATAGGAACAACTAAAAAGGGAGTGAATCATAATCCTTTTAACCACAGTTTACATTTTGAGAATACAAAAATTTGGAATATGCAGATCATCAAATTAGTTAGGCTGTGCAAACGAACCTCATCTTTCAACCGAATATTCTCAATACGCAGTTGCTGCTCTTGAAGACTGACTTTTGCAATAACAACAGGTGCTCTGCAGTTGGTGCATATGGGATTTCTCATGGCTTCTTTAATTTCCATGTTCTCCAAGTGAAGCTTCTCGTTATCCTGCCAAAGGAGAGTGTTTTCATGACACTCATGTTGAGCTTGAAAATCCAAGATTTGAAAAGCCATGATTAGAAAAAATTAATATATAGTTTTTAACTATATACTTTTAATATTATAATAATAATTATATATTATTATAATAATATAATTATTAAAATATATTGCAATAATAAGTATATTATTTATTATAATTTAAAAAGAATATAATTTATATTTATATTAATATTAAATATTAATTTTTAATAGAGGGGGTTTGATCGAACATTTTTAGAATGTTCGACTAAACCCCATTCAAATATATTTTTTATTGTATGTTAAATGGGTTCGGTCGAACCCCTATTCGACTGAACATTTAATTTTTGTTCAACCAAACCCACTTATTTTCACCCACATCCTCTCAGGCACCAAAATTGCTCAGAATTTTGCACTTTGAAGCTCTATTTGAGAATGAAAATGGAGGAGATCTCATAAACCCAACTCATATCAGGTTGCCCTCAAAACAAGCTATCCAATGAATATAATTTTAATATGTTTTGATTATATTATCTATTTGTTTTTTAAGTTTTATTAAATATAGGTTTTTCACCGAAAACAAAAATCTTTGTTTTGCACATGTGGAAAAATAGAAGATTATCAATTTATTTTTTTTGAAAAATATGAGTGCACCAGATATTGGAGTCCTTGAACTAACAAAAATAAAATAAAATTTGATAAATAGGATAAAAGTTATGCGTTATACGGTCACGTTATGTCTAAATTGTAGTTGATTTGACTTTGAAACTTGATTAAAGAAAAAATATTCAATAAAAAACTATCTAACCAAGTGGAAGCACTAGATATTAGAGTTACAAATCTAAATTTGAAAGAATTGGAATTTTATCTTTCAAGGAAAAAAAATTATGCGTTATACGGTGTACGTCACATTTTAAAAATGTTGTTTTTTGAAAAAAACCAGTTTTCATGGGAGATGGAAAAAGAAGTGCAATCTAATTCCAAAAATTTTGAAAAAAATATTTTTAGAATCTACGGAAAAAATGTGAAAAGAGTCTAGTTTGGATCATCTTCAAATTCCTCACGGTTTAACAGCTATAGGTGCCCAAATGTGAAGATTTAGTTAAAAAAAATCAGTGTTCAGTTTGGCCAAAAAATTTAAACCACTATTATGGGATCACCCAAGGAGTTCAAATTAAGGTAACATTGTCATTTATCATTTTATCTCAGTCAATTAATACTGTTAAGCCTCTGTACGACCTAGGGAATGCACTCTTGATCATCATCATTTGTTGTATGTGAAGGTAGAAATACCAATATGGGGTTTGACATAAGAAAGCCCCTATACATCACAACCTTTCCCATCTTTTCAAGTGTGCATGTCATATCCAGAAGATGGGTCAGCTAACAATCACAGGAAACACAGTGCAAGTTGTAACACAACATCTGAGATTTACAAATCCCAAAAAGGTTGACTCTCATGTCTATGGAGCTAGTGCCCGTGTCCACCTAATTCAGGCTCCATTTTTCATCACAAGTTCCTCTTTGTATCTCCTTCTCAGATATGTAATTGTTCTTGAGATTTCCATTTTTGTTTATGCAATAAACTACAATTTCAAATCTAGGGTTAATGTTAAATATTCGTGTTAAAACACACATAAAATTTATCCTCTTTACAACTCAAAAGAACAAAAAACCTAAGAGATTGGATCTCCCTTGTGGCAAGCAAGCCAATCATCAAATCCTAGTTGGTTTATCTTCAAATTTATAGAGAAAGTGAAAAGAATTTAATTGTAGTTAATCTAGTTGGATCTAGGATCACTTTTCTTGTACTCTAAAAGAATGTTCTATTTAGAATTCCATAAGGATTTTTTTCTAGAGGTATAAGTTGTGTACTAGGGGAGACCAAATGACCCTTTAGATTTAAAGTTTTTTATTTTCTAGAGTTACTTAAGATGGTTGGATTAATGTTTGAGAAGGTTGTATTATCAAATTGTTATCGACAAGGAAGTTAGAAATAGGTGTGAAATGACCTAAAAAGATACTAGTGAAATGAACACAACATTGAAGATAATAAAACAATGTATACGTTGCATACTTTAGAATTCCCATAATCACACATCCTTAGGGTTAAAGCATCTTCAACCTTAATTTTCTTCTCTAAGGAACTTATGAAACAACATTTGAAAAAGGCTTCATTAAATCCTCAACTAGTTGACATTTTTTATTATTGTGTTTTATACTCTTAGACAACTCATTTATTTTAGTTTTGTTAAGGCTTGTGTGAAGTATTTATGGTAGAGACAAATAAAACTAGTGGGTTCTTTCCTAATTTGATGCTTTTGAAGCCTTCTAAAATAATTGGCACCAACATATATGGCTTCATGTTCTAAGTTGAAACGGGCTATAGACCTCTTTTCCATGTGATTTTTAATTTAGGATAAAAGTATTATTCTATTAGTCATCTCTATCAAATTTTAGAGAATCATTATTGGATGCATGTTATAGCATTCCCCAAGTGTCTCATCCTCCAAAGTTATGCTATCTCAAAATAAAACCTTGTCTAGTTGAATTGTGTTCACTTGTGTATTTCTTACCACTATGTTGTCCTTGTGTTTGTTACTGTGGAAGGGGAACCTACATTACATTAGTTTTGTTGCAAAGCCCAATTATCTAGGATTCATTTTCTTCTATCATGTCAAGCTTGTGCAACTTGGGCTAAGATCAAAAGTATTTCACTAATTTTTTTCTAGTTTTGTATCAAGTTTCTCTAGGGTGAAGGTTGTGAAAAGTGATTGTTAACCATTTGTAGGTCACCTGAGTGCTACTAGATAGCTTATTGAAGTTATATATCAAAATTATTAGTTCTAAAGTGGTGAAATTTTTCTCAAAATCTTTTATGAATATGCCCTATAGGCATTATGTTCTTAATATACTCACATTATTTGTAATGTGTAAGCTATTTCCCCAAAAAAATTCCAATCATATTGATTTGTACAACTATCTTTCTTACAAGACTTCATTGGTGATGTTAAATCTCACATATATCCAAATTTATCACCACTATGGTTAAAGGCTGGGTTTTCTCTAGGATAGATGTGTCTAATATGCAAGCTCAAAAATATACTAATATCATTTGCAAGTAGTGTTGGTCAAAATCTTTCGAAGCTCTAACTGTGTAAGACTTCACCATCCTATAGCCACACTATTTCATCTTTTGAGGTACAAAGTAACTTTCTTATGGTAACTAGTGCAACACAAAGTATAAAAAGTCAATGGCTATCTAAAGCAAAACTTCTCCTAAGCCAATGGGGCTTTTTGATATACCCAAAGGTACATGGTCTCGTTTTTGCATATAGATATTGTTTTAAAGGGTTGCAACAATGTGTTATCTCTTACCTCATTTAACACATAAATGTTGCATGCTTAACCAAGTATGGTAGTTCTTTTCAAAATGTTGAAACAAGGATTCTAGCTTAAAACTATTACTAACAAAAAAGTTACCAAAGAAAAATAATTGATACACATAGAAAAAAATGATATCATAACTCTCTTAAAATTACAACAAAATCAATCCTTGAGAATGCTCTCATACCAAATATGATGGTTCTTCATGTGAACATATTATTCAAAACAAAAAATATCCTCTACATTATAAATAAAAACAAAACATGAAGCAAATTTCTTTGGTATTGCAAATCTATTATAACATATCCCTAATTGCTTCAAAGAAACTAGATTTCTTAAGACAAAGCTAAATATAAAATAATATTCAATATTACCTATATTGATCAACTAAAACCAACTACTTCTCCATATATAAGATAAAACAAAATTATTCTAATCATTTGAGAGAGACTTGCAGGATATATTCACCAAACCATTTATTTAGTAATAGAGATGGAACATTCCACAGAGTCACAGAACATTAAATTGTGTTCACTCACTCAAAAACCACAAATAATAACCTTTTCAGCACTGTCATATACTAATGCTGTTCGGAATTCCCTTACAGGTGAGACCACCAGTCTTGGATAGATCTGAAGTGTTTGGAAACAAGAGTGTGTACGGAAGCTTTGCGGCACCACATCGGTTTTTAAGGTTTGGGTCTTCATTTCTTTTAATAATTTTTTGCTCGATGTCCAACAGGTTCTGCTGAAATTTTAGAAAGGTTTCGTAAACCTCATTGTCATCGACCCAATCTTTGCTTGAACCCTGGCCTAAGTAAACCTCGTCGGTGGAATGCCTAGACAAAATTTCCAACACAGCCATGGTAGTGGTGGCTGTCTCAGGATCTGTAAGAGTCTTGAGAAAATATGTTTCTGGGTCCTTGAGCAATTTGGAATATTGATCCGATCCTTTGTGTGGAACAAGCTTTCGGGTAACACTAGGGAGATTGGGCATGAATCCAGCGTAGTCATACTGGCTGAAGTTCACCGCAGCGTGGTGAGCAGAGGCAAGCCAGATGAGGGTGGTAATTGCTTCCTTCAGATCATTGAGGGTGTTCATTTTGTACCATCCTGCCTCCTCATGCTTCTTGTCTCCATGCCCAACCTCTCTGATCTCTTTCCACCATGCTCTAACTTCTTCATCACTCTCTACACTCTCATCATTTCTGTAATAAATTGATAAGTAGTTCGACACCCAGGATTTCAAGGCATCCCATATATCGAGCCCGTCAACTGCATATGGATAATCTTTAACCACAAGCTCCAGTCCACCTGCTTCATTTGTTGTGGCCATACCCCTGCACACCAAAACTAAGGCATCAATATCTTTAATTACAGTGGCAATTGACTAAAACATTCATACGTTACCTTCTTTTCAGATCAGCTGGTAGACCTTGCTCGTTGAATTTCCAATCGATGTATGCTTTGGAAGAGATTTCCATTGCAAATTTACCTGCACTGAAACTTTTCTCGATAATGCCTTCCGCATTTATCAAGCTTTCACGAGCTGCACGATTGATGTCCATGGTGTTGCGAAAGTGAGGGACAAGCAACTTGTGAAGTGGGTGCAGTTTGCTCAGATTTCTATTAGTAGAAATAATAAACGGCTCTACCACGGCATGTGTTCTAAGCCTGAAATTTTACAACCAACGCCACATTATTAGCATTAAAGATATTAGGTTATTACAATGCAACTCTATATATAATTACTTACCAATGATTGACTATCTGGTGAAAACCAGACTCGTTGGATCGCACATGAGCTTTGGCCAACTCCCACAACCATCCCTTATCTTCTCCATCATAATCAGGAGTGAAGACACGGTTGTCACCCTGTGCCACAGATGTGGGAGGCAAGCACAGCTCGATGGCAATAGGCCTTAGAGTTCCATCAAGCTGAAGAAAGAAAATGGTGCGGGTGGCATGGACTTTGCCTGTAGGAAGGTTGTTAATGCGTTCCACGTAGGGCATGTAAGCATCATAGTAGTCCAATATAAAGAGTTTTTTGTCTTCAACAGCCTGCCACGGGCCGACATATCCTCGATGAGCAACATGGATGTGGTATCATGTGACTCAAAGCAAAGTAAAGATTAAGAGAAATGTACCTTTTCCACTGACATTCCATCCAAGTATGGAAGTAAATGTTCCTCGGCGATTGAACTCTCTGTGGACCGTAAATTTGTGGGTTCAAATTGCCCTGTGGCGGGAAGCGCTGTCATGGCCGAGTCAATAAAATTATGTCAATCATGAATTTACAAGCATTTTCTTAATAATAAAGATAAAATATTCGTATGACTATGAACATAATTAATTTTGCCTAATGTTGATGGCTCAATGTTTACTATGAATAGATAGGAATTATCTCCTGGTGGGAACAAAGATCAATTGTTCAACTGATTCATTAGTGTTGTCTGAAGTATAATTTCTTCCATCACAATTTCTAAACATCTCTCATGTAGAGACACATATGTAAATGTATTTAGCTACTATTAAAAGCTTTTCAATTTTTGTCTATGTAAATGAATGATATGGTAGTAAATAGTGGTCATTAGACATTGAGAGATTTATTAATGGAACTATAACAAGACATCTCATAGACATTCATTTAGAGAAATTAAATGAAGCATTGAATTTGATAAATTTGTATTGTATGAAGAGAAACTACAGTTTTTTTGTAACTAAATAAATTAGAAATTAGTTAAAGCTTTTTGTTGTTTGCATGGTTTTAAAGTTGTTTTAACTGTAACTACTTTTAGTATTTCTTCTTCTCGAGTTGTCTAAGACCTCTATAAAAAAGACATGATATAATTGATTTAATCAGGCAATAGAAAATCATTCGGTGCAACAGCACATTTGCCCATATATTGTCTCCTCTGCCCACCTACAAATGGTATCAGAGCACAGGTCAAAGCAAGGGATCTACACCTAGCTGAAGGAGTTCATCGTTAAGCCGAAGTAAGCCTTAACTAATAAAGGCTTAGGTGGTTGTTTTGTATTTGATAGTAGGTTTTATAAACAAGGCATAAGGAAGTCGTTCAAGTTTGCAGAAGCTCAATGTTGCTGCCTCGGAAAATAGTTGCAGATCTAAAGCAGAGAAACTCGTAGAGCATTGTTTTGCTTTTTTTTTTTGTTTTTGATATTAGCAACTATGAAGCTGCAGTTTGAAGGATTGTTATGAACTTATGAGAATTGCAATCAGAGGCAATAAGGGTTTGGATTCATCATCATTGTAAAGGAAGAGTAGTCTAAGATTTATGCCGCCAAGATAAAGGAAGTTTTATTGAGCCACAGCTCAAAAGGAAGCAGTTTGTTGAATTGTTGTATAAGCAGTCACCGCAAATGAAAAGAGGCATAGGAAACTAGATACTGATTGGAGGATCGCAGAAGCAAATCGCAGTAAAGGATAAGGTAGCAGCTAGGGAAAAATGCAATTTAAAAGTTTGTTTTAAAGATAGGAAAGAACTTACTAAAGGAGATCAATGGTTTGAGGCACAACCATTGCAACTCATACTGCCACTAGAAGGGTTTGACCACAACCAAAGGGGGGCTACAGAAAATATCTGAAGGTGACAGATCGTATGTGAATAAAAGAAATTGTTGCTAATAGGAGCCATCCAAGAAGCGCCCCATTCTGAGAAAGGTTATAAGAAAAGTTGATTAAAAATTGTTTGAAGATAGATCTAAAGAGTTTTGAAGGAATATGGTAAGTGCAAACCACAAAAAAAGGTGATTGCTTTATTCTAGTGTTGGTGCAATTTATTGATCCAAAGAAAGGACTCAATCGTAGCTATTAAAGTGATAAAGTTGAAGAGATCGTCTGAGGAGAAAAGACACCAAAGAAAAGAGGTGAAGAAATTGAAAGGTAAGATAGTGTTACAAAATTGAGAAGAAAAGTCATAGTTCAAAAAGGAGTCATAGCTCATAGTAAGTTGCAGCCATCAAAAGGCAGTTTGAGGAAGCCGTCAAAGAGACAATGTAGTTGTCAAGGAAAAGGAGTAGTTGCCAAGAAGTCTAAATCTACTGAAGTGGAGAAAAGGTCGTTAAATCGAAGTTGGAAGATCATTGCTTTCAAGAGAAAGGAGAAATTCTCGCAGAGAAATGTAACTAAAAGAGAAAGGTACAGCCATAGTTGTTGAAGGAGAAATCATGAAAGGAAGAATGAAGGCACACAAAGCTATCAAATGAAGGTTTGAAAGAGGAGAGAGAGTTGAGAAGATCCACAAATTTCAAAGATAGTTTGAAGGTATCATTTAAGTTAGTGTGAAGACTTGTTTGCAACCACCAAGGAGAGACAAAATTTGAGAATGGAAAAAAGTGAAGCATGTGTGATTGAAATTAAGGGGGGGTTTTGGAACATAATTCTCCCATTGATTGCATGAAGAGAAACTGCAATTTTTTTTGTAACTAAATAAATTAGAAATTAGTTTAGCTTTTTGTTGTTTGCAGGGTTTTAAAGTTGTTTTATCTGTAACTCTTTTTAGTATTTCTTTTTCTCAAATTGCCTAAGACCTCTATAAAAGAGGCATGATGTAATTGATTTAATCAGATAATAGAAAATCATTCAGTGCAATAGCACATTTGCGCATATATTGTCTCCTCGTCCCACCTACAATGTGCAAAATACAATCACAAGAAAGGAAGCTTGGGATGCAATCACTATAATCTATGAAAACAAGATTGATAGGAGAGCACACATGTTTGAACTCAGTTATACAATCTAAGAATTGATGGAACAATCACTTAGCATCTCTCAAAACTCAAGGGCATTTTAAATCATCTAATTAATGTAGGAGAGGCTATCATTAATAAAGATCTCATTTGCATAACCCTTAATAGTTTGCAATTTAAGAAATGTCAAGACTACGCTCATATTGATTGAATAAGTTGGAAATCTTAACATTTAATTATTTGGAGGGTCTACTATTACAACATGAAGAAATGCTTAATAGAGATGATGAAGCTAAATCAGAAAAATATTTTTCTTCTAAGTTTGAGGGAAAGAAGCATTAGCAGAAAATGTGTAATATTTGGATAATGGGGAGTGAAAGAAAAGAAAGGTTTACTATTATTGCAATTATGTTGGTCATTTAGAGTGTCAATCATTTAAGAAGGTATGAAAGTTGATGCATATATTGAATATGATATCATGTCCCTGCCATGATCCAACTACCGTAGATTTTTATAAAAAGCATATTTGAATTTACATGGCCGAATCATATTTATATGAACTATATCATGGAAGCAAGACAAAATTAATCTAGGCCAACCATACTCTAAAACAAAGAGACAAATGTTAATATTGATCGTTCAAGTTAAGTGTTGGATATTGAAGGAGCAATTAGCCTATCGTTATATGTAGCAAGGCATATACAATGGGAAGAATGAATTAAAACTCATATAGTAGTAAACATAATGTAAAGACAACAATTAAACTCTGTACAAAAGCAACGAACAATATTGTATGAGGTAGCGATTATGGCAATGACAAAGGACACTGATGATGACACTAAATATAGCAGTGACAACATTTTATAAAGCAAAGATCATCACCAATTATCAAGGGTAGCAATGATACAGAAAAAGGAAAACAACAATTCCAATTAAGAGATAATATTAATAATTTAATTACTCTTAGTTGCAGCAATTAATAATTAAGGATCATGTCCCTTGATAATGAAGAGATATGCCTCTTGTCTATTCAATGGTATTAAAGGAGAGTCTCTCCAAAGCAAAAGGCATCGAATCTTAGGAAGATACATCATCAATTGCTAGAAACATATAACTTGGTGAATAGAGGAAGAGACTCAAGCACAACAAATCACAAGGGAACCCATGTGATCCAACACAACAGATAGTTGTATCAAAAATATATACATAATCAAGAGTATATCAGATCTATCATATATTCAAGTGTATTTTTGTCATTTATTATCTTACATCTATATAAACATGGCTCTACATAATAAAGGAATATTAATTAAATATGTATTTTCTACAAGTAATTGTTTACCGATGTATGCTTATTGCTTCTATGATAATAAAGAAGGATTTCCTATGATTGAAGCAAAATTATGTTGATTTTCTGAAACCTAGCCTATGGGTAGGGTCAATGGTGAAGTGGTAGGGGCTAAAAGAGCCCACTTTCTCCACCCAACTCCTCAAGGAGGAGGGGCCAAGGGTGAAGTGCTAGGAGCCCAAAGAGCCCACTTGCGATCACCGTCCAATCCCACATGGTGGAAAGTGTTTTTAGGGGCTGAGACATTGATGGGGAAAGTAGGTACAAGTCGCCAAGGGGGAGGGCTATGGTATACACCCTCTTAGGCTTGGCATATGGCTTCAGATGAACTCATCATGTCCCTTCTCCCAAATTCCTAATATGTTTGCATGTTGATAATCTATGGATGCAATGCAATTGTCCAACCCTAACAAGCATATATACATATTTGCATATATTGTTCATATGGTGAATGGAGGATTCCAATCCAAGATTACATCATTAAAGAGATATTTATTTAATAAGATGAAACCCTAACCCTAAATTATTGCAATTTATAATCAACGGGCGAATTCTAGAGTGAATTAGGATAGGGGACATAACAAGTGGTATCAGAGCATCTTTCCTGCCATCCTATGGATACTTTATGTATTACATGTACTCATGTGTATGATTGTGACCTACGAATACTTTGCGACTTAAGTGTATTTAAGTGTATACTTTGTGCCTTACGTGTATTCAAGTGTATACTTTGTGCCTTACGTGTATTCAAGTGTATACTTTGCAACTTACATGTATTCAAGTGTATACCTTGTGTCGTATGTGTATTCAAGTGTATACTTTATGCCTTACATGCATTCAAGTGTATAACTTGTGACTTACGTGTATTCAAGCGTATACTTTGCAACACATGTGTATTTGAATATGAATACTTCGTGACTTATGCATATACTTTACATCCATGAATGTACACTATGACTTACATATATTCAAGTGTATACTTTATAATTTGCGGATATTCAATTGTATACTTCATGACTTGCGTGTATGCATCCTATATTATGTGTATTCAAGTGTATGCCTCATGCTTCTTGCATATACTTTATGTATTGTGTGTATTCACTTGTATGTTTCATGCTTCCTATATTACATGTGCACGTACATGTATTCTTCATGCTTCATGTGTATACGTCATGTATTACATGTATGTACATGTATGCTTCATGCTTCTTGTGTATACTTCATGTATTACATGTATATCCATGCATGCTTCATGCTTCCTATGTATACTTTATGTATTATGTGTATTCACGTGTATGCTTCATACTTCCTCTGTATACTTCATGTATTATGCACGTATTCACGTGTATGTTTCATGCTTCCTATGTATATGTCATGTATTACATGAATAATGTATTACATGTATTCACGTGTATGCTTCATGCTTCCTATGTATACATCATGTATTACATGTATTCACGTGTATTATGTGCTTTATGCTTCATATACTTCATAGGTATGCTTCATGCTTCACATCTTACAAATACTTCGTGTATTACATATATCTATGTGTTTGCTTCATGTGAGATGTGTCTTCAATAAGATCACTCTATGTATGTTTATATAATTACTTTACACTTAAAAAATTATGAAAATATTAAAAAAATTATCAAAATGCTTCTTGAGTTGAGAAGCACTAACAAGATAACTTATCTAAAATTAAATAATGAAGAGTTGTAACTATTGAAGCAAGAAGGGGTGTGACTCCCTCAAACTTGAGATATAAAAGGGAGAGCATTTCACCCATACCATCATTGAAAAATCCAATTAAGAATATGACCTTAGGTAATTTTGTAAAAGACTTAAAGTAGGTTCTCGAGAATATTGAAGATGTGAGAAAAGTTGTGACCCTTCAAGGAATGTGGTGACTCCATCAAGAAATAGATATAAAGGAATAAATCTATCTAATGGATTCACCCCACCCCCAACATATGCCCAAGAGAAGTAAGTAAACCCAAAATCAAGTATAGAACCTAATTGTCAAGCTTTTTAGGAATATTAAATAAGTTGAGGTACAACATTCACTCAAAAAACTAGAATGCAGTAAAAGCACTCCTAACATCATAAGCATTATCTATGAGTATACTCCCACCCACAATACATAACATAGTTATCCCGTGTATGGTTTCTATTACTACTATGGGGAGAGAGAACTACTAAAGTAGATAGTATCATTTATAGTGTATCACCATAATGTTCTTTGCTTACATCTTGAGTAAGGGGAAAAGAAGGCCAACATTAAACATCATCATTAATGTCCATAGATGTGTGTCATGCTTCTAATCCTCATCTTAAGATGTGGAAAACCACCAAAGCTTGCTTGAAAATCTAAGGTCTCTAGAAATTCCCCTATTACTTAACTCATCCTTGAAATCTCTTAAATTGCTCAACAACATTTATGCACTAAAAATAAATAAATATCTTAACAATCATCCATACCAAACACCAAGTAATAAAAAAAATATAGCTCGACTTGTTGGGAACTAGTGGTATCGAAAACATTTGAAATCATTTCATCCTAGGCTCTCCTTATCATGAATTATGTTTTGCTCTATATCAATGATTTAAGGTCAAGGACCTCAATACTAAGTATCTAAGATAAAATTGATACAAATCAAGCTACAACAAAATCATTGCATAAACCTATACTAAATCACATTATAGATCCATAACCCACAAATCCCAAGATCATTCTCACCTTTTAAAAAATTGATATTCCTTGATGAAATGTTAGAAACTAAGTCTTTAAAGAAGATCATTCTCAAGCCAAATAGTCCTCCTTTTTGTATATCTATCACATACTAATTTTTCCTTACTATCAAACATCTATCTATATACTTTTTCTATTTTTTCTATTTAAAGAATGTTTAAAATATTTCCAATTTCTACAAGTGTATTTGTTCGTCCTGTCCTCTGTAGTAGTTTACTTATTTCTTTACTTGGAACATAATTCTAGTTTATAGAATCAGTTGTGACATACTTACCTCCAAACGTTTAATAACCATAGGATTAATCCCTGCAAGTGTTTGACAAGCAAACTCTTCGTCTGTCTTCCACGCATCATCATCCCCTGAATCACACATCATATTCACAATACCATCAGGGAGAGTCTAACTCCAATTGAATTTTTTGTGACCCAACTTGTAATTGTTGGTGTGAATAATTGTCTTGTACCTAGCTAATTCATTCACTAGGTAATTAGGGGACATATTCACATGGTTAAGTTTACTTAGGTAAAAGATTCCTTCTAGAAGTCTTAGTTGGCTTATCTAGAACTTATCTTATCTAGCTAGGATGCATTATTTCCTAGGTGATTAGGTTGTTGGTTGTCTCATGTCATAGGATCATGACGTTTGTCAACATCATATTCATACCTATCTCTCAACCTTGCCCATATAAGCAAGGCATCTCATGTACATTTGTAATAAAGTGATCAATCAATCTTGCATTGTGAAGCAAGCTTTCTTGCCATTCTCTCTCTTGTGGAAGTGGTTTTGGTCGCAACTGATCTTGGGGGTGTTGAGGAGTCACCATTAACTCCTACATGGTATCAGAGCACTCCAGGTGTTGTAGATTCCTTCCCAGATCTGAGGGTGATATTTTGGCTTGAAGATTTTTGCTGGGTGCAGATTGGGGTTTCAATAACCTCACGGTTGAAATCAGAAGCCTCCGCAGACAAATTTTGACTGTAAATTCGCCTATATTGGGTAAAGTTGTTTTTGAAGCAAAAATTTTTTGCTGGGACAACCTCCCTGTGCGGTACGATTATTTCAATTTTCGCAAAAAAAAAATATTTTGTAAAATATTTTCTGCGGATTTATTGTTAAATTTGGGGCAAATTTTTGTATTTTCGGGCAATTATTTGTACAAAATTCCTGGCATATTCCTGTACAATTTCCCTGTCAGTAGTGTCCAATCGGCGGTCAAGGTATTTTGTCCGCTGCATAGTTGGGTACATTTCTGTCATTTCTGGCAGGTTCATTATTGCAGATCTTGACCTTTGTGCTCAGCTCTTCACATGGTCAGACTTCATTGTACCGGTCACTTCAATTTCCTGTGATCCGATCACTCTCTTAGCGGTACAATAGCTGCATTGGAGTCTCTGAAATCGTCCTTTGTCAGATCTCATTAACTCCGACAGGTTCGTGCTTGGTCGGCGTCCATCTCCGCGGGTACAGTCATTTCTAGGTCTGCATCGGGCTCCCTTTTATTAGCGGGTACATCTCATTTCCGGTGGTCATTCCCATCACCCGATCTGCAGGCTCATTCCCGGTCAAATCATCAACTTTGTCCTTCATCGGCATTCATTCTATCAAGCGTACACTCTGTCCGGCGTCGCATCGTCCTTTCACTAGACGGGTATGAAGATTTTTGCAGTTTTTATAGCCTTTGGTTAAAATATTCTGCTGATTCTGCACACTTGTATGCCGACCGGGGTTTATTTTCATAGCATAAAGCTTTGATAATGCCGACAGGTTGGTTGCTTTGGCCGACAACCATTTAGCCGACCATATGTATTTTTTTTTGGACTTAAAGTTTTTATATTAAACACCTTTTATTAAAAGGTCGATGGGTTTGGTTCGAGATTTTTTAAATACTAAAGTCCTTAAAAAGCCGATGATAGTCATTTGAGCCTTGTAAAAATCCGCCCATACTTTATGAGGGCCGATTTTTTTTTCCTTAGGTTCAAATTTTTTGCCCCCATTTAGCCCCAAAGTGCCTATTTATAGGCCTTTTTTTCGTTTTTTCATAACTTTTGCATACGGAGGCAAAATTTTTCAAACGAGATATCGACGGAAAGGTGGAGATCTGAATTTTTCAGTGGTGCAGATATTTTGCAGAGATTTTGCAGTTTTGTGCCTCTTTTTCCAGGTTGAAGCCTGATCATCGTTTTCTACCTCCAAGCTCATATCTTTGTGCTCCGATCTCCGATTTTCTCCAAATTTGCGGCGTTTGGAAGGTATTCAGGAGTACTTCAGATATACTCATGCATTTTTTGCAGATTGGTTTCCAGATTTTCATATTTTTAGTTTGTAGCTGATTTAATATTTTGGGACACCTTGTTGTAAATTTGCAAAAAAGTGCAAATCTTGTTGGGATAAAGGGGTTGATTTCTTGTATTGTGAGGGAAATTTGTTGTTCTCCTCTTGTAATATCTCATTGTATCATGGATTTGACAAAAGTTGTACTTCTAACTCCATATAACTATCATGAGTGGAAATCTCAAATGGAGTTATTATTGTTAAAATCAAAGTTGCAACGCATCACATTTGGTCAAGATCCAGAACCTGCAGGAGCAAAAGAGAAAAGAAAGTGGCTTGATAGAAGGGATGAAGCTCTTGGTACTTTGAAGTTGTCCATTTCTCCAGATCTTAGATATCATGTTGCATCTTGCACTCATCCTAATGAAGCTTGGAATACTTTAGAGAGTCTCTTTGGTAAGCCAGATAAGATAAGGAAATTTAAGTTGGAGAATGAACTCATGGGTCTTAATCCTTCAGATTTTGACAATATCCAAGACTTTTTCTCTAAGCTCAATTCTCTTAGATTGCAGTTATCTAATTGTGGGGTCACTAAAGAGGATGAACAGTTGATACTTTCTATTCTTGCTAAGCTTGGTCTTGATTATTCAGTTTTTGTTTCTACCTTCTATGCTACAATGGATGCTCTTGGCACTACATACAAAATGCCTTCTCTTGATGAATTTGCAGCTCAACTCACAAGGGAACAAGCAAAGTTGGTACACATGGGCACATTGAAGTCTTCTAGATCTCATGCTCTTGTTGCAAAGGAGACAAAAGATTCAAGTGGCAAAGGTAAGAAGCAAAACAAGGCACCCAAGTCTAATGAGCAAGGTAAAGATTCTCCTTCACATAGCACTCTTGAGTCTACACCCTCTTCTCAAGAGGAATCATCTAAAAAGAAGAAGTCAAAATGTGCATATTGTAAAAGGTTAGGACATGATGAGCATAGATGTTATAATAAGAAGATTGATGAACTGTCACACCTTCTTCAAAAGAATAACATTAAGTTACCCTCATCAGTGTCTACTACTTCTTCTTCTGCATCTCAATCGGCAACTCCATCTAAGTCACAGGACACAGGATCTACTTCTGGGCTACACAAGATGAAAGGACAAGCACTCTTGGCCTCTACAAGTCTTGAATCTCATAGATGGCTTCTTGATTCAGGGGCATCTCATCATATGGCATCTTCTATGGATATGTTCTCTTCTTTTGAGCCTTGTAATTCACCTCATATATTGATGGGTAACAATACATATATGAAGGTAAGTGGGAAGGGTTCTATTGATATGGGGGAAGGGACTTTCAATGATGTACTTTGTGTTCCTTCCTTGTCTACTAATCTCCTTTCTATTTATCAAATTACTCATGGGGGTGAAGGTAAATCAGTTGAGTTCACTCCAGATAGGGTGTACATAAGGGACTTGGAGACTAGGGATATTGTTGCTATTGGGATGGTTGATCATGCATCTCGTGTATATTCCTTTTCACATTTTGCTTTAGAAGATGATAATGTTCCTTTGACTGCATCACACACTTCATTGAGTGTGAATCATGATAGTGAGGAGAAGTTTGGTCATCTACACCTTGGTATTCTAGAGACCAGTGCTGAGCTTCCTACTCCTCCACCTCCTGCTCCTTCAGCCATTGATGCTTCTATTCAGCAAGATGATCATAGTTTTTTAGATCTTACTTTGTGGGATGAGTATTTGACAGGGATTTCTAGCTTGTTCATAGAGTCTCATACTACAGATTTGGAGGACACACTTGAGGGGATTTCTCTCCTCTTTGATGACAGTTTTAGTACAACTGTTATCCCATCTTCTTTGTCTTTGGAGATTGACATTCATGAGTCTCCTCCATCACTTGATTTGTCATGTTTCTTGGTTCAGTTTGACCATGATTCTGTTGTGGCTCATTCAAGCTTGGAGGATCTTCATCAGTTTTCAGAGGCATACATGAGCATTCATGCTTCCTCCTTTCAGTTGGACATGGAGTGGCTTCATCATCAGCTTATGGATTTGTTTCTTCCTAAGGGAAGATGTGTTGCTTGTAGACATTGGGTAATCTTTTGTTTTCAGGCATTCTTCATCAGCATTGGAGCTTCTTCATCATGGGGGGGATATCTTATCTCTTTACTTCCTTCTTATGGGGGGGTAATTTATTGTATATACATGATGCATGTTGTCCTTGGGGGGTATCATTGAGTCCTCCATACATCATGTTTTTGTTTTCTCTCTTTTGGAGAGGAGTTTTGTCCCACAGGGTTTTCTCCTTTTCTCCGCTTGTGAGAGATTGCATCATTTTGCATTGTAAATGGGTACCTAACATGGCCTAGTAGCCGGGACCCATGGTCATAGTCTTTGCACAATTTGCATAATAATCTTCTCCCTAAGTTGCACTTAAGGGGGGGTGTTGGTGTGAATAATTGTCTTGTACCTAGCTAATTCATTCACTAGGTAATTAGGGGACATATTCACATGGTTAAGTTTACTTAGGTAAAAGATTCCTTCTAGAAGTCTTAGTTGGCTTATCTAGAACTTATCTTATCTAGCTAGGATGCATCATTTCCTAGGTGATTAGGTTGTTGGTTGTCTCATGTCATAGGATCATGACATTTGTCAACATCATATTCATACCTATCTCTCAACCTTGCCCATATAAGCAAGGCATCTCATGTACATTTGTAATAAAGTGATCAATCAATCTTGCATTGTGAAGCAAGCTTTCTTGCCATTCTCTCTCTTGTGGAAGTGGTTTTGGTCGCAACTGATCTTGGGGGTGTTGAGGAGTCACCATTAACTCCTACAGTAATCCAGTGTTACAGTTTAATATTAAGTATGAGTTTAATCTTACTTACTGCTTATTATATTGGGCTTCAGAAATTTCAGGATCGCTTGGTCATTTGTATCCAAAATCCCTTTTATCATCTGAAAGGGAACTACTGATTTGGCTATACTAACTGTAAAATCTACTGAATTGGAAAGTCCCTTACTGTAGAGACCTTTAATCTCCTTCAAATTGTAAAAGTGTTTCTTGAGTACATTTAGATTTGTGACAAGATCAGAAACGAACTTCTTAGAGAAAGCTTTGAAGAAATGGGCTCGAAAGTCAGAAAGACTGGCTTGAGGGAACTTCTCATCTGCCGGGATATAGAAGCCTGGCGATATAAGTGCTGGCAATTTCCAATGCGACTTTCGAGTCTCAAAAGCTGGATCTGCAAGAAAGATAAATTTAAAAGTTTGCTCTAATGCAAAGCACTTTAAACCTTTCACGACGATTGAAAGAAGCCAAGAGAGATAAATATAACTACAATCTATGTAAATAAAGGTGTAAGCTTTTTAATCCCTAAAAATAAGAACGGATGATGCTGAGAGCTGTGTGTAAACAGTATTGAAAAATATTTCATTTGTATGTTTACCATGGCTAGATTTGGTTATGGGTAATCATAAAATAGAGCAACTCACTCATTTTTGTGCGCTTACGGCCAGTTCTACATCTCCGCGGATATGGGAAGTCGAGGGATCCTCCGATAACTGGCCTCTCAAGGTCCTTGGCGGTCTCAGGGTCACCCAGATCATTGTAAACATCATAATCATAAACACGATCCCACGGCTCCCTATTTCCCGTACCATTTCCCCTCATTTTCACCAGCTCTTCACTCCTCCAACCCACGAGCCCTACTGGTGTTTCCGTAGGAAGATAGCTCTGCAGAAATTACATATTTCCACATTATTGTCATTATAATGCTTGCTTCTAAACCTATTTCAAGTTTCCACTCAAACATAGATTATAAAACGTATTAAGTAGATAATATGCATTATACATTATTTGCAAAGAAGATTCGTCCACTATTCAAACTGGAACAAAATTTAGCCATCCATGTAGGATAAACCCAAGAGTTGCAGAGAAAATTAACATCTCCTTGACCAGGAACTTGGATGCAAATATGCTTGAGATAAAACTCTCGAAGATGCTTGTTTGTGACTAGTATAGCTCCAGGAGTCCCATACTCAATGGGCCAATCAAAAGTGATTTTGTGGGTTGTGTCCGTAACAACTGTTCCCAAATTTGGCCAATTCCAGTCTAAACCAGCCTTATGAGGGCTAACTTTACCCTTGCCAGTTTCTGCAATATAAATAAAACACAATTTGTTACTACATATCATTTTGCAGTGTATATACTTGTGTATATGTGTCTGTATGTAAGAAAAGTAAGGTATACATTACCATTATCTGTTTGATCACAACTGACCAGCTGGAAAAACACCTTTCTGTTCATGAACTCTGCTACCCTGTCCGTAAAACTAGCACTGAAATCTTTCATATCCATAAGCGATGCTTTTCTCAAAACTACAGTGCCTTCAATCTTTATAGTACCTGCATCCTTACTGTTACCTTTCGTGGCATTCAGCAGCCTCCTCATTTTTTGGTTTCAATATGCTTCTTCAACTTCTAAATGGATACCCAATAATTCTGTTTTGCACAGCGTGTGCTTTCGCTTACTGCAAATTGCCGCGAGGGTTGTATAAATACGAGTCCGCAGTCGTCGCAACTTAGAAGCTCACCCCTCCCGTCAATCAGTCAACCAGTCGAGGAAATTTGTGGAAAAATGCTGTAGTACGGATTGGGGACTGCTGAAAACCTTTTAAAATGATATGAATAGGTATATCTGTCGTAACTCAGAAGCTCACCAATCCCATCAATCAGTCAATCAGTCGTAGAAACTTGCTGTAAATTGTTACAATGATATGAATATATCTGTCATAACACAGCTCACCAATCCCGTCAATCAGTCGTGGAAATTTGCTGGAAATTGTTAAAATGATACGAATATATCTGTGTCAAGCAGTCAATCAGTCGTGGAAATTGCTGGAAATTTTCCGTACGGAATGGGGACAGCTGAAAACCTTTTAGAAAACCGGCCACACATTCATCGAGTCAACCAGTCGTGGAAATTTGCTGGAAATTGTTAAAATGATATGAATATATCTGTCATAACACAGAAGCTCACCAACCCCTCAATCAGTCAATCAGTCGTGGAAATTTGCTGGAAATTTGCTATACGGAATGCGGACAGCTGAAAACCTTTTAAATTGGGCACAGCTGAAAACCTTGGAAATTTGCTATACGGAATGGAGACAGCTGAAAATCTTTCAAATCTGAAAACATTGGAGATGTAGGACGGAATGGTGACTGCTGAAAACCTTTCAAATTGAAGACCTATACCTAGTGATAGAAAACCGGCGGTATGTTCACCCAGTCAACCGGTATTTTTGCGGCCTCTGAGGTCATATGGTGGGCCGTCTTGGACGTGAACAACGCAATCAGGAACAGGGCTCGGGCGTGAACGGCGGCTTCAGGAACAGGGCTTGGACGTGAACAGCGGCATCAGGAACAAGGCGTTTGGCGTTCTCCGACTGAGGCAGGAGAAGCTCATGTGCGCGGCAGCAGGAGATAGGCTGGGATGCGTGGTGGGTCCTGGCGGCTGCGAGTCTCTTCTTGGCCTTTCACCCTTTTCCAGAGCAAAGGTCTCGGCATCAGGAACAGGTGTGCCCCACCTTGTATGCGATGTCTCTTGTCTTTTTCTGCTTGGCATTTTTAAAAAAGTCCAGCTCTTCATTAAACAATGCAAATATCCCATACACATTGCATCATATCCCGTAAACAAGTCAAGTAAACAAAACTCTCAAACCAAAGCATCAAACTGGGTGGGCCTCGGGGGCTAGGGCATTTTGTTGGGTTGAGAGTTTGATAGATCTGGTGGGAGCAAGCAAGGCAAATACTGTTATTGTTTTCAGCACTCCAAATAAAGCTGAAACATTAAGTAATATGAAGTTGGAAAAACAGATTGAATGGCAATACCTCAAGGGTCATGACGGAAATGAGGTGAGTCTGTTAAGAGCAGGGGATGTAAATTCTGAAAATGTTGTAACTGGCACTGTCATTATTCCAACCCAGGCTGAAAATGTTGTAACTGGCACTGACATTATCCCAATCCAGGATGAAGCAAAGGGGTCAAAAGAAACCAAGTCAGATAGTGTTGAAATAACTGGAATAAGGCAAAAGAGTACTCAATGGCCTATGAATGGCATGTTAGCTCAGGGGAACTTTTTAATTCCTTTTAACTTTTCGCACCTCCCGATGGAATCTTCAACATTCACTGGGGCAGCAAATAGCATTTGGGGAACATGTGTGTTAGGCTGTCCGCAAAACAACCTTTTAAACATGTAGGAAAGGTGTGTTTATGTAAATGCAAAACAGTACAAGGGGATTCTAAGATGTAGGCAAACACGAAAAGTGAAGTTGGCAAAGAAGGGTAAACTTGCAGCTATTCTACCGAGGTTAGAACCTAAGAACTCAACTATCACAGCAGAAAATCAGCAAGAGCAAACAGAACAACCTAAAGGAAAAGGAAATGTGAACTCAACAACTCACATAGTCTCAAGCAAGAAGCAAAATGGAGATGAAAACAGTCATGTAAACAAGGCAGTAGAGGAGGAAGGTAACTCTGATATTTACAGCCCCACCACAACACCGCTCATGTGGTCCTCAGAGTTATACGTCAATGAGCTAATGGACATGAAGAAGAGACTCCAATCCTTGGAAACAAGAGGGCAATATGAAGACACCAAAGTGAAAGAGGTCATAGAAGTCAATTGGCAGTTAACAAGGGAGAACAATTTGCTCAAAGAACAAATAAACAAACTGCAAATTTCCATGGCAAAAGGAGAGCAAGAATTACTATCGTTAAGGCAAGTTTTAATTCAAATGGACGTAGCAGGCACAAGCAAGCCAAAAGAGGCAGCTGAAAGCAATAATTCGCAGTTAAAGGAAATACAATCAGTAATGGACAGCATGAAGATAAAAGAAGAGCAGCTAAGGGAACAATTGGAAGAGGCCAAATCTTGGACTCAAGTAGTAAGAGGATCATCGAATACACAAAGGGACGATATAGAAAAGCAAGTCAGGAGGCAGTTAAGAGAAGAAAAGGACAGAAATGATAGGACTTTGAATGTCATTGTTAAAGGGCTAAGAGATTATGGTGAGAATGAAACCACTAAAGAGTTGGCAAGGGATTTCTTTAAGGACGAACTTCAGTGGTCAGGGGTTATTCAGCAAGCAAACAGGATTGGAAAATGGACGGAAGGTGGTAAAAATAGGCATGTAAGAGTTACTTTGAAGAAACTTGAGGACAAAAGCATGCTACTAAGGAACAAGAGGTTTCTTAAAGGTACACAAATTTACCTTGATGAGGATCTAACCATAACACAGCAAGAAGAAAGATGAAAAGAGTGGGAAAAGGTAAAAACAACAAGAAGTGAAGGTAAATGGGCTTGGTTGCAAAATGGTAAGGCCCAAGTTAGTGACAGAGTTACACACCAAAAATAGGAATTCGAGGCCCCCCAGGAATATTTATCTATAGTAAGTTGGAACTGCAGAGGTTATCCTTGGAGAAGAGGACCTGGTTTAGGGCCCATAGCAGCAGGAAAAGACATTATTATTCTTACCAAGACTCATGAGCATGAAGGGTGTAAAATACCTGATTTTGAAGGTTATAGAAAGGCCTCAATTTGGAATGAGAGAACAGAAAATGGCAAAGGACATGGTGGAGTTGTAGTCCTAATAAAAGAATCATGGGAAAAAAATATAAAAGTGGAGAAAGAAGATCCAAACAAACAGTACATATGGTTAAAAATAACAGAAAATCAGACTACAATTAGATTGGCATCTTGCTATTTCGCCCCAAAAGGCTCCAAATCATATAAGAAAAGGAGCCTAGATCGTGAGGACCCCTTTGCATCTCTAAAAAAGGACATTTCGGTGTTTAGCACATCGAGGGAAGTTATATTAATAGGTGATTTTAATGCTAGGACAGCTAGCAACCAAGCTCTTAACTTGAAAAGCCAAGATAAAGAGAAAGATGATCCGCTATGGCTGGAAGAAGAGAACCATCAATTATGGGAATGAACCTCTCAAGATAATAAATGTAATGTTACTCATTATGGGGTAGAACTGTTGGGAATATGCAGTCTATTCAACTTGGTAATATGTAACGGTATGAGATCATGGCCGGGATCAGGCAACATCACTTGCAAGACCTATAATGGTCAAAGTGTGGTGGATTATGTCATTTTATCTCGTAATTATATAGCAAGAATAATGGAGCTTGTGATTGGTAAATGTCCAATGGAGTTGAAATCGGATCATAATCCAATATATGTAAAACTTGACATTCGCATAATCAAGCAGCAAGGGGAACAAGTTCTTAACAGCAAGAACAAAGCACCCACACCGGGTAAAATTCTCATGAATCAAGAAAATCAGAAAATCTTCAAGACTGCCCTCAAAAATTTCTTTCAGGAATTGGAAAAAAAATCAGCTTACATAAAGATGCACTCAATAAACAAGAATACTTTGATTCCTCTAGTGCACAAAGCTTTGGGTGAGTGCAAGAGGTCTAGACCCAAGAGAGGCAGTACAAATACTTTTCCGGCAAACCCGTGGTTCGATGAGGAGTGCAAGTTAACAAAAAGGAAGCTTCGTGAGGGGGGAATGACAATAGAAAACAAGAAAGAGTATGAAAGGATGATACGAAGTAAAAAGGAAAAGTATGTAAGGGATAGAAGATTGGAGCTGATTACCCTTGGAAAGAACAACCCCAAAAAATTTTGGAAGGAGCTACAACAGAAAAGAAAACAAATGGAAAATAATATTACAAGCTCTCAATGGCTAGACTATGCAAAACTTCTTTATGAGCGTGAGCAGGATAAACATAGACCCCCAATAATCAAGGCAGCCACCGAACTTTTCACTGTAGAGGATATCAGTCAAGGCATAAGAAGGTTGGCAGGAGGGAAAGCACAAGATATTGATGGGCTGCAAGCAGAACATTTAAAGTGGGGTGTTGAGGTCCTTGCACCTTGTATTAAGAGCATTTTCAACAGGGTCAATCAAGAAGGCTTCCCAGAAGGATGGACCACTAGTGTTGTTATCCCCTTGCACAAAAATGGTGACATAAATAACCCATCAAACTACCGAACTATTATGGTTAACCCTCTTATGGGGAAACTTTTTGGAAGCATGATTGAACGCAGGATTAGCAGCTGGGCTGAAAAAGAGGGGAAAAGAGCAAAAGGTCAAGCTGGTTTTAGGCCCAAACACTCCACTATTGATCATGGAGTTACCCTTAGATTTTTGATTGAAAAAATTTGGGACATTCAAGGAGACGAAGCCTATTGCTGCTTTGTTGATTTTAAAAAAGCCTTTGACACGGTCCCTCGGAACAAGCTATGGAAGAGAATGGAGGATTTGGGAGTTCCGCATGAGCTTAGGGCGGCTGCTCATAGGCTCTACGAGCAGGTCAAAGCTAAAATCAGAACCAATGATGGTATGTTAGAATGCTTTGGCAGTGACATTGGTGTCAAACAAGGCTGCCCGCTCTCCCCAACGCTATTTGGGCTTTACATTGATAAGCTGGAAGAATGGATTGACAAGGTTGGTGGGGAAGGCATCCTTTTGGCCAACTTTGTAATAAAATTACTGTTATATGCCGATGACCTCATATTAATTGCTAAAACTACGCTTGATTTGAGAAAACATTTGAAGGCCCTTGAAACGTTTTGTCAAGAGGTCGGGATGCAAGTGAACACTTCAAAAACCAAAATAATGATCTTCTCACTGCGAAGAAAAAAACAGCAGATTGAATTTATCTTTGAAGGCAAGCCACTGGAAATAGTGGACGAGTATAAGTACCTTGGGCTTGATTTTCACAACAAGCTTAGTTGGGAAACATGTAGAGCAAAAAGAATTCAAGGAGGCTGGAAAGCGTTGTACTCTTTGCAAAATAGATGTAGAAATGTCGAATTATGGGATTGGAAAACTAAAAGAACGCTTTTTGGTCTTCTTGTTACTCCGGTAATTCTCTATGGGTGTGAAATTTGGGGCAGCAGCATGTCAGATCAGAAATGGAGACAAGTGGAAAGGATACAAAAACATCTAATTATATGCAGCCTCAAGCTTAAGACTGCAGTGCCTTATGAAATTTTATTGGCTGAGACCGGTACTTTTCCTCTGGAGGCCTCAGCGATGACCCGGTTATTAAGCTACCTAAAGAAGGTCCAGAATATGGAGGATCATAGATGGCCTAAGCTAATTATGAAAGAGGAGCTAACTAGAAGAAAAAACACATGGATGAAACTTAATATCAAGTGGATGAAGAAATGGGATGTTGTGATGCATGAGTGTCCAAACACAAATGGAGAAATAAAAAATTATGTGAGAGAAAAATTTAAATATGGTATATGGACGAAAAAAACAGGGCGTAAAAAGGATTATTATATCAAAGAATTCAATCCCACAAGGGACCATGAAGAAAAGGCTTATATAGGAGCGAATATCAAATGGAAAGCAAAAATGTTGATAGCCCAATTGCGGACTAGTTCACACCATCTTAGGTGTGAAACGGGTAGGTGGGAGGTTCCTAAAGAAGAGTGGGAAAATAGAATATGCCGCTTTTGTAACGAAGGTATGGTGGAGACAGAATGGCACTTTATCATAGAATGCTCAGCTTATAAAGACATCCGGGCCAGCTATGGGGATGCGGTGCAGGTTGACAATTTAAATACCTTGTTTGAAGATTCAAGACTCGACAAAATTGCAAACTTCATCATCAAAATTCACTCTCGAAGGGCTGATCTCGAACGGCACCTCCATTGTGTCTAGGGCTGTGCTGTGTGTTGTTCCAGTGCTGATCTTGGGTCCCATAGGCTTCTTTGGCCTCGTGGACGTCATTAAAATATTTCATTTCATTTCATTTCATTTCCCTATTCATTCGACTAAATGTACATAAATATAAAAACATTAACGGCTAAAAATAGCATGTAGAAGAAAAAGAAAAAGAACGACGCCCGCGACTTAAATATCTCCAACTGTTAAGTTTATCGTCATCCCATTGGCGCAGTTTCTTTTATTTATATTCCACAACCCTATTTGTGTGTATTGGAGCTCCAAGTTTCGAATCCCGCTAACGGAACTTCA
Organism: Sequoia sempervirens; assembly: GCA_007258455.2. NCBI lineage: Eukaryota > Viridiplantae > Streptophyta > Pinopsida > Cupressales > Cupressaceae > Sequoia > Sequoia sempervirens. The sequence goes on along the minus strand of VDFB02338558.1, from coordinate 2,152 downwards.
TTTTTCTTCAGGCATAGAAAGCACCAATGGCTCCTCTGGTGGACGCGGCGTACTTGTACTCCATCGACAAGGCACGCAGAGACCTTCGGGCTCTCATTGCCGAGAAGAATTGTGCGCCTATCATGCTTCGTCTCGCGTAATCATTTCTCTTTTATTCTTCGTTTTAATTCTTTTAATCTCTTGATTTATCCCGCCTTTCTTTAGTTTTTGATTTAGAGAAAATTCAACGTTTATAATCAGTAGAATCGCAAGAATTGTTCGTATTGTTTTTAATCTTTTAATTCTTGTTTTGAAACAAATTTTATGGAAATTGAAGCGGTCGAAATCTTAACAAATTCGCAAGGATTGCTCGTTTTCTTGATTGCTTTTCTCTTTTGAAGTCTCTGTATTGTGGTTTTAATTCATAGGTCGCGTCAATTGTACGCCGAGCCTGCTAATTCTGTAATTTTGAATGTTGTTGAATTACAGAGTCTGAATTTTTTGTGCATTTGGAATTTTGTCATCACTATGATTTATTCTTTCTAATAATTTGGTAAATTCTCTTGCCGATGTATATATCTTTAGCTTAAATGCCGTGACCGAGGGTATCTCTTTTCTTGAGTTTATTGGGACTTTTACGTAAAATGCTATTAATTTGTAGAGTCTGAATGTCTTTCTTGTATTGAAATTTTGGCATCATAGGTTTTAATTCATTTATTTTTAATTATAATCTGGCATGCTCTCCTTGCTGCCTATCATTCTGTATAGGAGCCACGACAGGATATTTCTTCTTTTCAATCTAGTACAGACTTGCTAAATTGCAGTCTGAATTTCTTTGTTCTATAGAAATTTTGTCATCATAGGTTTTAACAATAACAACCACGATATATCCACAGTCCATAGTAATGCTTACAATGTTTCTGGATTTAAGTGTGTCAAGTTCTTTAACATCATGGGTTTTATTCATTTTTACTAATTCAACTGAGGGTTGAGGGTCCCTTACCCTTTCTGTTATAAAGATGAAAAAGATTTACATTAGAGCTGAGAATTGAACTTCAGCTTTCTTGATAACAAATTTAAGGAGTCCAGTATGCAAAAAGGACCCGGATTCTATCCTGCACTATCGATACTTATCAAGGAAGGAAACCCGTGTAATGAAAGGGTTTCCAGATTTCTATTGGATGTTTTGAAATGTATTCTATATTTATATTAAGAACAGAAGAAAGAGATCAGAACCAGTTTTGTCTTCATCAATATTCACTATCTGGGCCACTCCCCTGCCTCCAGCCCTCCTGTTGCCGCTGCTAGCATCCACAGCATCGCCAACTCCATCTACAGTTTTGTGAATATATTTGATGCACCTCTCTGTTCTGATGGCTTTCTTGCTGTCTTAGTGAGGAAAATTGATGTGAAAGAGGCCATCAAAACATCTAAATTCACCTCAGATTGCTTGCCTTTTCCTTTAACATTATGCATCTCTTTCACCACTCCAAACAATGAAACAAATCTGGTTTCCAGCTCATGGAAGGAGCCATGGAAACCAGTTCATGGTGCTCCCTGCCAGAAATTGCTAGCAAGGACGGAGAGCCAAATGCCACCATGTAGTTAGTCACCATCGAGAAGAACATGGAGGCTAGATCGGCTTCACTCAGCTCCACATCTCTGTTTCCACATAGTCTACCCCTAGAATGTCCATTATGGCCTGATGAATTGCCCCTGATTTGAATGATGAAGACATTCAAAAAATAATAGGGTTTATTTTATTGTTATTATAATCTGGCATATTCCCCTTGTTGCATATCTTTTGGCGTAGATGTCACAACAGAGGGTATGTCTTCCATCAACTGTAGCTAGCCAGACTTGCACCAGGCCTTACCTATTGGGGCAGGCCACACCCTGCAAGTTGGAACAGTATCCCAGTTCTTAACTTTGCTTCTGGGCAATTGAATCTGTGGTTCTGTGATAAAAGTGTATATGCTTTTACTGCTTGAGAGTAAAGACCATCTTGTGTACGGTGTTTTATACTTTCATTATTATAGAATATTGTTAAATTGCAGAATCTGAATTTCTTGTTTTGATTATAGTTTGACATTGCTGGGTTTCATGCCCCGCACTAGAGGCAAATGTAGTTTAGGCCTGTTTGACTCTGGTTGATTTCTCTGTCCCTGCCCTT